>CAHIKZ030004911.1:3297500-3355000 GCA_903632075.3 Acanthosepion pharaonis
CATTACGTACAGAAGACATAAACATTTTTCTAGTCGCAAATCTCTAATTCAAATTATAAATGCACATCGGCCTTGTTATTTACTATCCATTTTCTATTAATATATCGTTACAAAACAACGCATTTGTGACATTTGACCGAAACGTTGTTAGCATGTTGTGGGATGTTTGCAAAAATGTGTTTACAACTTCTATCTAAAGTTTAAAAAAACATTGTAGCAATATACGAGGAAAAGTGAAAATTATCAGCACTCTTGTCCATGCTATGGCGAAAGTGCGTTTTTTTTACTTGCAATCGTGTATATATATATATATATATATATATATATATATATATATATATATAGAAGAGAGAGAGAGAGAGAGAGAGAGAGAGAAAGAAAGAAAGAAAGAAAGAAAAATATATCGAAACTATATCGAGTCTAATTCATTACCTCTTCGTCACCGAGAACCGTTGGTACAGTTGGTATAGCGGTTTGCCTCCTATCATAACTGTTCGGGTTTCACTTCTCGGTAGTCGATGCGCACTGCTGATGCAGCCCCAAATGTAGGACGAAACGGCCGTCAAATGCTTTCTGTATTCTGTTGAAGTTTTTTCTAGACTCTATGAATTACTTAATTATGATATATGTATCAAATAAGTGGTGCAGTTCGATTTATATTAGAATGAATCATTCATACAAAAAGTTGATTAGTAATGTTAATGATATAAAACGGCGAATTCCTTTCGCAAACAAATTTTAAAAAAGCATTAACCTACAAATCACTCGATAAATGTTATGATACTTTTAAAAAATTATATAGTGTATTAGGTCTTTCTTTAATACGCAAGTTCTTTCAACTTATATCATTAATTGTACTAATGTACTTTGTGTATGAATTCACATGATTCATTGTAACATATATATATATATATATATATATATATATATATACCAATTTGTGACTGGTAAGGATGACTCCAAAGAGAATATTAAACCAAAGAGAGCTCAATGTAAACTACAGAACATTATAGTAATAATAACTCAAGAAAAAAAATAGATCCCTTTCAGATATAATTTATTTCAGGAATATTTTCATATTCATCTCTTCAAACCGAAGGTTCTTAATAAATGGAGACAATTCATCAGGACATATATATATATATATATATATATATATATATATATATATATATATATATATATATATATACCTTCACTATTAGCCCTTACTGTGCTTCTCTCTGTCTGTTACCCTCTCTAAAGTTTTCATTTACCTCTCACATTCGTCCCCCACTCTCATACATAAACTCTCACTAAATTTTTTTTTTTTATTCCCGGAGTTATTTTTTCTGATTTATTTTTGAATTTGTAGGTCTGATGAATTGGATCGTAATTACGATTCCAATGTAATAAATTATAACCATGGAATATTAATGTTTAAGCCTTTTTTTATATATATATATATATATATATATATATATATATATATATTTTTTTTTCACTTCCTGTTAATCTAGTATATCAATTTCTGAATAAGTTGTGGACCATTGTGCTCGGAAGTGGGTGTCAACGACTTATTCGAAAATTTGGTAAAAAAAAAAAAAAAACGATAACAAATTAAACTTCTCTGTTCTTTTACAGCGAATATCTTTTTTCTTGATTTTTTTAATTTGATCGTGAAATTTAGCCGGAAGCATCTCGAGGCAGAGGATTACCGAATAAGAGCCACAGGTTACACGGATATGTGGGTAAGATAACTATTAACCCTAGACGTGAACAGGTTAATATTGTAGTGATCCCGAAAACAGCCAGTTGGGGGTTGGTTACATAGATCAGCGTTCGTGGAAAGAAACTACTCGAGTGGAGTGGAGTCAGTTATGTGCTATGCGTGATACACGCTTGAGGCGAACATGTATCTTTCTCACCAATAGAATACAAAAGGTGGTTTGCTACAATATGTGGCATAGCGGCTCTTATTTGCGAAGGTTACTTTGTATGATAATAGCCATAGAGCAGTGAAAGGTGTTGCAGAATAGAAAATAATTTGTCACCTACAACGATTCAGAAACGTTTTTAGACTCTATCGAGAGTGGAAAATGGAGACTGGGAGGCTCTCGACGATATATAGCAGCAGTATCCTATTTTGGGCCTGATCTAGCTTTTTTTAAAGTTAGAGGATAACAGAAGTGAGGTACTTGCTAGAACGGAAAAGGTAACAGACTATTTCCCTAGCATATTTAGCGATCGATCGTGTGTACGTTTTCCACTTGACGCCTGGGTCCGAATTATCGCTCAAGACACGGGCCTCCCTGAGGGAAGATCAGTTTATCACGATTGGTGAATTTTCTGCGTACAATCGGTGATGGTGGAAGATCACTAGTTTGGTTTTTGTTGTACTGGATGTGACCACCCAGTTCCCCCCCATTGAGCTGTAGAGCTAAGTCAGGGGAGAGATAAGCTTACGACTGAGTAGTGAGTTCGATCCTCACTGGGTGCTCCATACTTTCGGCCTTATCGCACATCTAAGCTATGATACAGAATAAAATAATCGTGCTGGTTCAAAGGTTTGAGTCCTAAGAAGAAAAATAAACGTGACTGATGCATGGTGCACGAAATAAGCACTGTGTTAGAAGGAAATGGCAATAAATTATTTAGCCGAAGTTAACCTTGTATACGGTACAAATGACAACCTTCTTTAAGGCAAATATTATTAAAGACAGTAAATATTTTGTGTCAGTTACTTTTACCAAACTCACCAATTGTCTCTATCTACCCTGATGATGACTTAATAAAGTCGAAAGGTACGACCATATTTCTTGTACTTTCTACCGAAAAGAACTTCAGGCAATGTCTGACGGAATGGCCTCCTTGTCTGAAAAGGATTATTCGTAATTTGGAAAAGTAGATTATTAAAATTAATCGATACAAATATCTCTTGTCTTTAATCAGTCAGTTATGTGCTATGCGTGATACACGCTTAGGCGAACATGTATCTTTCGATACATAACTGACGAGGAAGATTTTCTCACGCAGTAGGTTGCCATTTCTTTCTGTGGTAGACCAGTTGCTATCCAAGGCTATAGAACCCGGTTTTTTTTTTCTGATATTTACCCATAACTGGGGTGGTGGGGAGAGAAGAAGAGGATTCATACCTTTTCCAAAGTTATTACCACGTAAGTGAAAGTAATGGATTTGACTGGAATTCGAACTCGGCTCTCCGATTCCTCAGTTCGAGCCGCTATGCATTACTCTACCGTATTTCCCTCAAAGGACATTTGCTGCCTAAATACGCAGATGACTACCTCCATGTATTTTGCAAGTCTTTTTTTATCAGAAAAAGATAAGGATATAAAGTAGCGTCATATCTAGTACAATCTCAACTTAACATGTAAAATGGATACTACTATTTTAATTTGCTATCACTTATTTTTGCATGCAAACCTTTATATATATTCTGTGTTGTACCAAAACGAAAATGCTGTCAGCAATTGTCATCCCGGTCGGAAATTTTCAAGAGAAGCCTAAGGGTTCAAACAAACTTTCCACGGGTATGTCTGCTTCCAGGAAAATAATAAACATGTAGCCGAGAAAATAATTTGTAAAATAGCAAGCGTACCACATTAAATAGATTCCATTCCAGTGGAAATTCGAAGAGAATAAGGAACTTTTTTTGACACTTGCATTTGGTATAAAAGACAAAATGAGGGAGAACGAATATTATGCTAATCTCCCGAGTGGTTAGCTGCTAGAAAATGCTGAATTTTATTTGGGCTCAAGCATCGACTTCAGACGCCGGGGGAAATTCACAACGACCGAAAAAAAGAAAAGAATCGGAAATGTTGTTAAAAACGATTTGAATTATGGCCTACAATCTATTGTTAACTGGAGCAAGAAACGTTTTGTGAGGTCAGTGAACTCTCGTTGCCACTTTTGTGACGCCAACGAATACTCGTTTTTACTTTCGTAATTCTCGTTGTAGTAGAGACTTTGTAATCGCAGATACAACTATAGTAACGCCGTTGAAAAATACTAGTGTCAGACGCCTTCGAATATCACTCGCACTAATAGTACTTGCTCGATAAAATTCGCTCGAAATGTAACCACCAAATAGTGATCCAAACAGAGAATAGTGTAGAGAAAAAGAATAGAGAATAGCGGTCCGTATAGTAATAGAGGATAGACTAGAAATAGAGATCGTTAGTCGTCAGATACTTCTTATATATATATATACGTTTCCTCTATAGTCACGTGGTCTACATAATTCAATAAAGGGATCGCTTGTGCTTGCTCACTAGCAATCTATGTTCAAACTCAAGTGTCGACAGCGACATTTTATTCCTATATAGCAATGTGTAAAACTATAGAAAACATGTAAACCTAACTTCCCTCTACGTTCAATCATATCCCAAACCCTCACTCCAGTTTGTCAACTTACCAAAGTTATAAATCAACTAATTACACCATATATACTTCTGAAGATTGCATGAAACTCCAAGTTTTGTTAACGGTGAAGGATAATATGGATATTTATTAATATACAGTAGCGTCCAAAACTAAGGGACAAAATTTTAAAACCTAATATTTGTTAGAAATAACAACTGTGAAAAGCTGAAATTTTGACAACTGGTAGTCGTTATCATCCATAATAACATACTAAAATTTGAATCATTTGCATAGGATAGAAAAAGAATTATAACAATTATTTATTTATTTTCAAATTTGGAACGTCCAAAAGTAAGGGACAAAATTGAGAAAAACAATGTAAACGGCAAAAAACAATAAAAATACATGTACAATCAATATTTAGTAAATGAGCCCTTGCTCTCAATGACAGCTGCACATCTTCGACTACAAGAACGAATCAGTTCTTGACAATCCTCGATACTAATTTTAGACCATTCTTCTTGAAGCTTCACCCACAAATCCTCCGTGTTAGTGGGATTTCTTTCCATAACGTTCACTTCTAAGGTGTTCCAAAGATTTTCTATTGGATTTAAGTCAGGACTTTGCGGTGGCCAATCCATAATTTCCAAATCTTGCTCGCTAAGGTAACTCATTATCACCTTTGCCTTGTGACATGGGGCATTATCTTGCATAAAGGTAGCCCTATCGAAACCTGAATTCTGTATGATTGGCACATGATCTTGAACAATGTTTTTATAGATCTGCGCGTTTACACGAGTTTGTAACCGGACAAGAGGCGTTGTACCTTGGCTGAAAAAACATTCCAAATACCATGACGCTTCCGCCCCAAACTTGACAGTTTCTTAGTACACTTTGCAATTAATCTTTCACCAATACGTCTCTTTTACATTGTTTTTTTCCATCATTTCCAAATAAATTAAACTTGCTTTCATCACTGAAAAATACTTTTGCCCAATTTTCATATGTCCAAATTACATACCTGTTTGCAAAAATCTAATCTCTTCTTCTTATTCTTCGAACTAACAAGTGGTTTCTTCCCTGGGGTTCGATTAAACAGCCCTATTTCTTGCAGTCGTCTACAAACAGTCTGTCTTGACACATTAACACATGAGGTACTATTCATAGCCCTTTTAATTTCTGTGCAAGACTTAAAACGGTTCTTTAATGACATACGCTGCATTATTCGATCTTCTCTTGCCGAAGTTTTGCGGAGTCTGCCGGTTTTAAAAGCACTAACTATTTTGCCAGTATTTAACAACCCTGCCTACAACACTCTTGGAACGTTTCACTTTCTCTGAAATCTCTCTAATGGTGTGCTTTTCCTTGTGTAGCTTCACAATAGCTTGTCTCACAGAGTAATCAAGTTTTTGGCGTTTCGCCATGGTGCTGGCTGATGCAACATTTACAAATGACTAAGTAAGACTTATTCTTTAGAGGAAAAAAAAATTGAATATAGCATACTGTTTACATTGTTTTCTCAATTTTGTCCTTACTTTTGGACGATCCTATTTTGAAAATAAATAAATAATTGTTATAATTCTTTTTTCTATCCTTTGCAAATGATTCAAATTTTAGTATGTTATTACGGATGATAACGACTACCAGTTGTCAAAATTTCAGCTTTTCACAGTTGTTATTTCTAACAAAAATTAGGTTTAAAATTTTGTCCCTTAGTTTTGGACGCTACGGTATATTTAATAACTCTGCTGTTTTACATCAACACTCTTTTATTAACACAAGTGATATATATATATATATATATATATATATATATATATATATATATATATATATGTATGTATAATTTAGTGAGCCAGAACCTACCTAAGTTTTTCACCAAGATTCTTTAGGCGAAACCTTGGTAGGTATGTTCTAGCTCACTTTTACGTTTTTACTTAATTTACTTTGTCGGTGTTGTTGTTTTTTCTTTTTCTTTTTACTAGGCATTTTGCCCTCAAATTGTTAGGAGATGGTGAACCTGGGTCATACTTAGCTTTTTTTTTTTGCGGTTTGTGATGGTTTTGTTTAATTTAGTTGTGTTCGTATTCAGATGTAATAACAGCGAGCTACAGGACTTGACCAAGAATTTTTTAAAGAACAGGCGCGTATGGAATGGGGGTCAGCTCCGAGAAATCCAAAAGTAATGACGAATAACACAAACAGTAACTCCTGTGTTAGCATTACCATGAATGGGAATTCACTGGAGGAAGTGTCCAGTTTTAAATACTTGGGAGCCATTTTTTCCTGCAACTCGGAAATTCGCACACGGATTGCTGCAGCCATGGCAGCGATGGCCAAATTGACAAGAATATGGAGTAGCAAAATCAGTTTTCAAACAAAGAACAGACTGTGCAAATCTCTGGTTGTTTCCATTCTCCTATATGGATGTGAAACATGGACACTGTTAGCAGATACAGAGAGAAGGATCCAAGCGTTTGAGAACAAAGACATGTGAAAATTCCTTGGCATTTTCTCTTGAGAATAAATAAACAATGAGTTTATGCGAAAAAGGGTTGAAAATTTTGTGGGATATCAGGAACTTCATCCCGCCTCTGTCAAACGGGGGAAAATGGCTTTGTTTGGACACATTACAAGACACGACAGCCTGTGAAAGACTATCATGCAAGACACCGTTGAAGATGGATATAGGAGATGACGCCAACGCAAAAACTGGTGGGACAACTGGTCAAACAATGGACATGTATGAATGTACCAGAATTGCTAGTGGCTGCCCTTGCTAGACCGTTGTGGAAAAGAGTTAGTGTGGCTTCTGTATTCGGATCCGCCCTATGATTACAAAAGTCAAAGTGATGATGATAATGATGATGATAGAATCAATAAGATTTGCAATTGCGCTTTAGCCGCTTTATTGCCTTGCTTGGGGGGAAATAATTAAAAAAAAGAATTTACGTTCAATATTTTCCGCAATTTTAAGAACCGAGGGTATAGGCTGAAGGGATTATCAATAAGGAATTAATAAAACGGAAAGAAGTTGAATATTAGAAAATATCATTTCCCTTGCATTTTCCGTAATTTTACTCAACATTGGAAATAATGCTGTCAAAGAACAACATTGTAAATAATTTTTTTAATCCAAGAAGCATCACGATAATTTTAAAATATAAATGCACTATATTTGGAAAAAATAGACAAGAAGAACACATATATCATACGTATTATATACGCGTCGTTACGCAAATTATTTCCAACCTCTTTCTCAAACAAGAAATGTCGCAAATCTATCTCTACCCTATCGCTATTTCTATGATAAATGTTCAGAAGAGATAAATTCGTTTGTTATACAAGTTCAGATCGTTACAGCTAGGATCCACCATGCCACGTACACAGTGTTGAATCAGCCTCATTGCCTCCGTATTCCATTTGTAAGAAGAAAGTTCCATTCGGACAGCTTGTTTTTTGATAACTGCGAATTTTTCGCAGATTCCTCAGACAATGCTTCCCCGAACCCAACTACTTCAAATCGTGGTTCGACCGTTATCTACCCTACATATCATCATAATATACACCTCCGTCTTGTACATCCTTACAACAACTTCATTCAGTCTTTTTGGGGTATTCTAGTGGTCATTCCGTAAAAAATGATGACCAGAGTAAAAAATTCCAGACAAATAAATTTACTACAGAATTGTAAACAATGTTATTGTGCAAAGGCACTATAAATAATTTTGCTTTTAAAACGCAATAAAAGTGAATGGTGAATTGTGAATGGTCAGAAATTAAGCAAAGCATTACTAAAAAAAGGTTCACATTGCTCAACTAGTAATTTTATTAAGTATTGTAAATCATTTTACAAATATAGGTTAAGAGATAATAGTCTGGTTGGTATCAATATTCAGCGGGAAAAATGTTACCAAACTAAATATGGTATTTTTAGAAATGTTACGGTCTCCTCTTTTGAAAATTGAAAAGTCCTCATTTAGGCCACCAGAGGAAATTTAGTTATGGTGGATAATTTGAAAACCAGATCTGAATTAAAGAACCTGAAATAAAATGTAGCCGTATTCCACCATTATCAGCTGGCATATATCAGTAGCCATGTGTATAGCAGTGAAATATTAGATAACATAAAAGATAACACATAACAAAGAAACAACCATCTCTATATCCCTCTTAGTGAATGAAATACTGACCAAACACCCACAATTTACAGGCGAGTAATTGGTCTTCCAAATTGAATTTGACAAATAAAATAGTCTGCAGAGAGAGATAGAAAGAAAGAGGTGACAGTTGGACAAACATTTTAGAATACGTCCGATCAACCCAAATGTCGCTGTCAGACCTTAATCTCACAGTATGGAGCTTTCAAAATGGTCACGTAATATCTGTATATTTTGCAAACCAGACAACAAAGTAAAGAAGTTTTATATCTCAGGAACCACTGATGATGAGAACATGGGATTTATAAGTGCTGTTAATAGAGACAAATTGGCAGCATAATTTTATCTTGACTTTGGCCTCTTCCTTTTTAGCAGACTGGTCAGTAAAACATAGGACCTATTTGAAGACTTGACGGTCTTGTGTGCTACAAGCGAGGTATGGCTATAGATTGAAGAAGATAATTACGTTGAAATAACTCATTATATCAAGCAACCGACTAATAAAATAGGCCTGGAAGTCCTGTTTTCCTAATGTTGAGGGGTCCAGCCTTTTTATACAAATGGACTCACCCAGTGTATACTTATACTACTGCCAGTGAATACCCAGAGCAAGACCTGACAGAGTCAAGTCCAGAGGACAGAGTGAAAGGTTGTAGGTAACCGGAAGAGTGAGGGTGAGGGTAACAGCGTTGTAGGAGTCACAGTGAGGAGCACGTAGACTCAGTAAGAAGTCATACAGCAATACTTCAATACCAAAGACTGTATATATTTGATACTAACACGTATTCCTGGAACTACTAACCTGCTTTACCAGTTTGTATTATTACGTTAATATATTATTTTCATATATTCATTCTTGGCGTTTGTTATCTATTGGTACCGGATTTCATACCGAAATCCACAACACCTAAGCAAATTGATGGCTCGCCCTGACAATGGAGGTGCTTATTAAAAAAAGGTGTGTATATCTATTCACATTGTTTTGATATCTGCCAGAAATGTGATCCTTGGTGCAAAAATCCGAAAATTATAGAATTTGAAAAGATTAATTCAAGCACTATCGCAAATTTGCTAGATCCAGAAAACAGAACTCCATTAAAAAGGTTATGAGATACCACAAACGAATATTAAAACATTTCCAATTCCACCACCAAAAATAGCAAAAAAATCAATGTAAATAGTCTTATTATTTACATTATTCGGACTATTGTCCTCATCTTTGTCGCCATATTTATCACAACGTTTCGGTCGTTGTACGCTCCGGCCTTCTTCAGGTGGTTGGAATGTCGAACTGAACCCTTTATTTCGTTCACTGGGGTAGACTCTTCTAGTTCCACGTGCCATGTTTGATGGATGTCAGCTATCAGTTATCTTCTGTTAATTTTCCCTCTGAAAGTTCTCCACTGCCTTAACCGGGTATTGAACTCACACTCTTTGGGTCGTGTCACTGGATCTAACCAACGCCTTTATCCACTGTGCCATGTGTCCTCGAGGAATAGAACAGTCTACCAAAAATCAGAAACCACATCACTTGAGGACTATCAACAGCAGCAACAGTTAAAATGGATAGCACATGTAACTCAAAGAGGAAATAAGGGCATAATCAAGATAGCAACGTTCCACACTACGTCAAGGTAAATTTCAGGAAGGAAACATCCATGAGTACTGGAAAGAGCAATAACACTTACTGAAATTGAGAAACCTGACTTCCTAACAAATTGTTTTAAGAAAAAGAGTTTATAAAGTTCAATCGACAAAATAATTTTACATTCAATGAATGCCAAATGTTTCCTTATAAGGAAACGGTTGATATTACTATTCTCATCCAAGAAGCATTACGGATAATTTTAAGATATAAATGTACTGAAATTGAAGAAAGAAATGATTGTCAATACCCAGGAGAGAATTGACGCTTTACTAAGAGGATCTGTCTATATTTCTGAGATGGGGTATAATGTACACTATTTACATTATTCAGACTATTGTCCTCATCTTTGTCGCCATATTTATCCGATCATTCATTATCTGTCTATATTTCTGAGATGAGGTATTATGTACACTATTTACATTACTTGGTCAATAGCAGGACAATAGTCTGAATAATGTAAATTGCTGAGAGGAATATTACATTTATCATCTAAATGCACTAGAGATCGGACTAATTAAAAGCAATGAAAATAATGTTAATCTGTTATAACACTTCCCAGAGATAAATTTCTTTGCTTGCTTGCTTGCTTGCTTCTGACGTCTCCAATTCGAAGCACACAGTACACCGTAAAATGCGAGCAATGTATGTATTATAACAGTCGAATTTGCTTTAGTGTTTTTCACTCTTTCAGCTGAATAAATAAAAATGATGAAACCTTGTCTCCAGTATAGTACTGCCACTAAGACGCAATCGGTTACTGTGTGTGAGAGAAAAATGAAAGTATTATTAAGAAGAGAGAACAATAAAAACATAAATTAAGAAGACAGAAGATAATGATTGACTGGAAATCGAGAAGTCTGAGGAGAGTTCCACAACCGAGAAGTGCGAGAGAAGAAACTGTTAACAGTGCACTAACGATTATATAACATTAATGAATTCAAAACGAGAAATCAGAAGAAATTAATCATTTACTGTTTAAGTTTTTCCATTGTGTGTTTTTGCTTTAGTGTTTTGCCCTCTTTCACGTGAATAAATAAAAAATGGTGAAACCTTGTCGCCAATAGAGTACTACGATTAAATTTTTAAAAATTCTAGGTACCACAGAGGAAATTTTATCAGAAAAAATTGCTATGAAAATATTTATCGGAGTTACTTTTCGGAGATGGGAAATTAATTGAAACTGAGACTCCAGGTCAAGTTCAATAACATTCCAGATTCATCTTTGGGTTAAATCAAGAATATTTAAATATATATCAGAAGCACCAGACTAGCAGTGTTCAAAACATGAACGCATGGTCAGTCAGTTATGTGCTATGCGTGATACATGCTTAGGCGATCATGTATCTTTCGATACATGACTGACGAGGCTGTTTTTTTTCCCGCAGTAGGTTGCCGTGTCTTTCTGCGGTAGACTAGTTTCCATCCAAGTCTATAGAACCCGGTCTGTCCTGGGGGTATTATAACAGACAGTATAAAATGTGGCATCAAAAATTCAAAGCAGCTTTGGAATAGCGAAAGATAACTTGAAAAAAAATAATCAATCTATTAAGCAACACAAAAATTTCTTTCGGAATATAAAAAAGAATACTAAATTGTAACACTCTTCTATAGAACAGTGAATGCCAAAATATTTCTTCACCTATGACGAGGAGACCTGAAGGAACAGAAATGTGGTTCTACAGAAGGATGCTGAGAATACCATAAATATATAAGCAACAAAGAAGACTGAAATAAAATAAGTGCGATAAGGAGATTTGTGTTAAAGATCAGTAAGAGACGGTTGAAATTTCTAGGGCATTGAATCATTTCACCTACCACAAGTAAAGTTGATTTTCTGTGTTGTGCCGAAAGGCTTTTCTCGGCTGTGTCTATAATTCAGATCAACAAATCAACCATTCGTCTTTGCATTAAATTTGTCAATGTGTATTGACATGAAATTTGCAATTTCTTCACCGGTTTCTTCGATAAAGGAAAAACTGTCCCTAGATCAAATTCTATGAATTTATTTTTTCGGTCCGGAAACGAAATGATGTTGCTTAATACCCGTAAATATAATATTTTTTAAAAGAATGATTTTATAAATATACCCCGAAAGCAGTAGTGGTTGCTCGGAATAATATTGGAATGCCAAATATTTCCTTGGACACAAACTGCTAATATTAGCATTAAAAAATAAAAATAATAGCTGGCCACTCGTATTCGGGGATACCCGTCTATTAGGGCGGCTAGCCAATCCCTATTGCAGATGCACGCTCAGGCACATTTGTGTTCGTTCAACACCCATAGAACCAACCACTAGTTTATACTGCAAATATGCTGAGCAGGCCTTAGTTACAGTTTCTAGAAGAGAGCGTGCTATCTAGCATGATCACCAATCTGAACAAGGCCTGCACACTCAAATCCTCGGTCACGATGACTTGTGACTTCGTGCTAGCACAGTTAACGACGGCCTCCAAGGGTTCCGTCTATCCAGTTTCATCACAAGGCTTTGGTCAACCCGTGGTATGTTTTTTTATTACAGGCAATTCCCAAAAATGCCGCTTGCTGGGATCGCCATCTCCAAGCCGATAATAACAGGAAGTCTACTTTCTGACAAATCAACGGTGGTGAGATTCGAACCCGGGTCTCGTGGCCAGAAAGCGAACGTTCTAACCACTCAGTCACGTGCCCATAACATTACCATTACCATTACATTCATACAAAACAACCTTTTACTTCATTGATAGTCCCTACCTGAATCTATCATAAGTCTATGGATGTAGAATTAGTCGCTTGCTTTCATCTTTCAAATCTAAAAATCTACCATTCGACCTTGCATTGAATACTGTTGCCATATATGGTCTGGTGCGCCCGCTGTTCATCTCGAGGTTCTTGACAAAATCCAGAAAAGTATATGCAATTTGATAGGTGCTGTGAATTCTCTGTCTTTTCTACAAGTATTTTCATGGCAACTGCTCCGACGAGCTACTTTCACTGGTTCCCAAACTGCAAGAATTTACGCGTGTATAAGTTGGCATCTCGGTCCCACGCTTTCACTGCCGAAACGGCTAAATGCAACCATCTCGTCTACTCCAACAGCTTCTTATCTCGCACCTCCAATCAGTGGAATTCCCTTCCTATCACTTGCTTCCCTGATAGCTATAATCTTCAGATATTCAAATGTAATGTCAATTGACATTTTCTTATGCCTTGATCCCGATCCCCGTTTTTCTCTATATCCTTTCCTCAAACACCCTCATTACTCCTGCTCTCACTCCCTTGCAGCTAACGCACTCCCGCCTTGCTTGGGGTGATATACATAAAAAAATATAATGAAGAGGGATGGGAGAATCTGACACCTAGAAGATATAATGAAGACAAGAGAAAATGAAACTACCTAAAGATATAGATATATATATATATATTGTAAGTACATGGCAGAACAGGAACTGAAATAGTAAGAGGATAAGAATAGCTACAAAGAGTAGGAAACTGTGGAGAGCCGTAATTGCCCAAGCTATGAAAAATTACAACGTATGTGAAACTGAAATGGAAAGATTATATTAAATCTGTTGCTATTTATACTGCTAAGAAACTTGGCTCACTGGGTCGTGCTTCACAATCTTTCTCACCTGAACATATTTTACGTAATTTTAAGTCTACCATGCGTTCGGTGGAGTAAAGGATAGCGGCTCGGACTGAGGAATCAGTGAGCCGAGTTCGAATTCCAGTCGAATCCATTACATTCACGTACTTGCTAATAACCTTGGGAAAGGTATGAATCCTTTTCTTCTTCCCCCAGGACAGACCGGGTTCTATAGACTTGGATGGCAACTAGTCTACCGCAGAAAAAAATGCCAACCTGGCCGGGATAAATCTGTCTCGTCAGTCATGTATCGAAAGATACATTATCGCTTAAGCATGTATCACGCATAGCACATAACTGACTGACCATGTGTTCATGCTTTGAACTCTGCTGATATATCTGTTCTGGTGCTTTTGATATATATTTAAATATTCTTAAAAAATTAATCGCAGTACTAAATTTTAAACAAGGTTTCACCATTTTTTTATTTATTCACGTGATTTCTCGTTTTGAATTCATCAATGTTATATAATCGTTAGTTCACTGTTAACAGTTTCTTTTCTCGCACTTCTCAGTTGTGGAACTCTCCTCCGACTTCTCGATTTCCTGTCAATCATTATCTTCTGTCTTCTTAATTTATGTTTTTTTTTATTGTTCTCTATCCTTAATAATACTTTCATTTTTCTCTCACACACAGTAACCGATTGCGTCTTAGTGGCTTTGTTTTACTTCGGATGAAATAGTTAAAACCGCTCAGCCCACGCTTATAGTGACATCGAGAGTTGCTTGCACACCACACCTCGAAACATTGGCTATCAAAATGATCTCTGTGTGTGTGTGACACTAGAACCTGTACCAGTGGCACTATTTGTTGACTGAGAGAGAGAGATTTTATACTAATATTAGTCAACAGTGAAGTCTCTCAAAATAAGATATAAGAATTACTATGTAAACAATTACTTATATTCAACAACATATTACCTAAGCAAATTATAGTGTAAGAATACAAAAGCGCCTGCCGAGGTGACCTTTTGCGTACGTACATGTGTACACATTTCTCTGAAAGAACTTCGAAAGAAAAGACATTTGTTCTGTATGAATTATTAGATTTATCCGAGTGTAAATCAAGTTTAGGCCATTTGGACACTGCGTACTGTTGCATTCAACAGGATACGTGATTTGCTGGAAACCAATGGGTCTCCAAGCACGACACGTCCTATCTCTAAGTCCTGTGATTAAAAGATGGAAAAAAAAAACAGAGTGAGATGGAGGAAGGGGGAAACGTTTGCACCCTTTTCTTCGTATATTGCTTTGTAGCAACAAACAAAAATAAAGCAAGGTTAGGCCCTTTGCACACTGTGTACTATTATCTTCAACACGATACGTGATTTGCTGGAGACCAAAGGCTTTCCCAGAGGGGAAACGAGACACGTCCTATCTCTAAGGTACCCTTTTCTTCATATATTGCTTTTTAGCAATAAATAAAGGTAAATATTCAACTTAACTTTCCTTATTCAGTGTTTCGTGAATATGATATCCATCCATTGTGAGAGTTGATAGTAAAATTTGGTAGTAATTTTAATTGTTGCTATTAACGCCCTATCATATGATATTGATTTACCAAGACTTGTTTTATAATAAAACCTTAACTTCTATATGCCGTGTCCTTTCTGTGCGTTGGCCACCATGACTCTCCACAATTCATTGTCCTTTATTGTTCTTACGTTTTTTTTTTCTTTTTGTCATCTCTCCTAAACCCTGAACCGTCATCCATTTACTCAAGCCCAACAGTTAGGTTGTACGCTGCTTTCCACTGATTCTCTTACCTTCAATTTTTTCACTGAGTATCAAATTCCCGAAGCCCTCTTTCCTCGTTATGTACTTCAGATATTGTTACGGTTTTTTGGGTATATACTGTATAACTAGTGAGCGAGTCAAAATGACTTAATTCCCTTTATAGTCGACCAATAGAAGGTTGACCAATCAGAAGCGGCACAGCACTGTATCCGTCGTGTATAAAGGCGGCCATCTTTGTTTTCCTACCAACCTGACCAGAGGAAACTCGTCCGGCGAACAGGGCAGACGGAAGAACTACGCTCTGCTACCTTGCTGTGATATCCACTGCGAACCTGCACTACGCTTTCCTACTGTCTCCGAAATATTCACTGCCAACCTCTGGATTCTATACTCGAGGACGACCGTCATGAAAATGTCTAATAGATATTTCAACTATATTCAAATGTTAAGTAGAAGTGTCCTATCCGTTGCTCTTACCTCGAGAACTTCATCGTTGCTCACATGTTCGGTCCATGATATTCTCAGTATCTTTCTGTATAAGCACATTTTACTTGCTTCAAATCTCTACAAATACGGAAAACCATCGAGACCTACAAATACGGAAAACCATCGAGACCTAATCGTTAGAAATATTCAACAGACCAGCAGATATCATATTGCGGAGGAGATAAAGGGAAATTATTTGTTTATATACGTCTCCAGTGATCTTAACCGTTTCTGTCAATAAAAAACTGATGTATCTTCAAAAAACACTGCGATCAATATGATCCCTAAATTGAGACGTATAGGCATAAAGCTTTTTCTCTTTACTTGATGTTCATATATCTTTCCCTAGAGTTTCGCAGATATTATATCCACTCACCAGGTTGGGGCGGTGATTGAAAAATTCTGTAATAATCATTTTCATGCTCTTGCTGCACTATCTCTTTATATAAAGGACTTTAATTAGAAAGACTCAGTCAATCAGTTATGTGCCATACATGATACACACGTAAGCGATCATGTATCTTTCGACACATGACTGACTAGGCAGATTTTTCCCGCAGTAGGTTGCCATTTCTTTCTGCGGTAGACTAGTTGCCATCCAAGACTATAGAACCCAGTCTGTCCTGCTATTTACCCATAGCTGGCGGGAGAAGAGGATTCATACCTTTCCCAAGGTTATTATCCCGTAAGTGAATGTAACGGATTCGACTGGAATTCGAACTCGGCTCTGCGATTACTCAAACGACTCGCTATCCATTACTCCACCGTACCTCTTGCAAAGACTGCTTACCTTAAAAACTTTTTTTATATTTGTTTTTAATTATACTGATTTATATAACGCCATTTTTAGCAGACGTCAGCAGAACTTCTTTGGCAGACAAGTGGGGTAATTCCAAAAGACAATCTTGAAACACTGGTCCTTAGTTACTTCTCAACAAAAATTAATAGATTGCAACACTGCGAACTGATGAGAGCAGTACTCATATTTCTTACTAGTCTTAAGATGCTGTTTCAGTTACATACGATGTGTGGATAGTGGCAATGGACAGAGGCTCGAAACGAGGACTCAGCGGGCCGGGTTCGCGTTCCAGTCGAGTTCGTTACATTCACTCTCGTTGCATTTCGTTGCATTCACTTTCGCTCCTATCGAGTTCGTTGCATGCTCTTGGAAAATGTCTAAATCCATCCTTTCTTTTTCCTCAGCTATGGATTTAATGGTAGAATATACTAGATGTGTTCAGTGTCGTGTAGGAACGAGTAGAGGAGAATGTCGACTCTGAATTCACAATCGAGATAAGCCTTAGGGATTAAATCCTGCCAGTCATTCTTTCTTAATTATGTGCGCAAGAATTGTTAATTCTCTGTGTTTTTATCCTAAACACAACTGTTCTTTTTGTTTCCTTAAAATCTCCTCGTTGCTCAAATGTTCCAACCATAGTCTTCTATGCAGTCATCGAAACGATCATAGTGTTCCCAATAACTCTATAATCTCAACTCTGGTCAACCTACGAATTTGTCGATGTATTATTATTATTATTATTATTCTGAGACAGCAGTAATACTTCCATATATCATAATTATTGACTAAAATACCGTGTGAAGAACAGAAAGTCTTTTCTGCAAAGTCCGCTCCAATATAAATATTCATATTATGTAAGAGGCTAAACTCCGGATTAAAGAAAAATCTTATCAGCGTTAATGGTTTTCTTTTCCTTTTAATCGGAAAATAAGATAAAAATCATTTTCATAATTCATGAGTTGGATTCCTCAGTTCTCTGACTGTACGTGCATTCTCAAAACTAACTTACGCTGTCTCTGGGGCTTTTCTAACGAAATATAGCAAGCCTTGTGGGATTTCCAAAGTAAAAAAAAAATCAAAATAAGAAGATAAATAGATCAATAAATCAGTGCATATTGTCGCTAATCAAGATATGAATTTTCAAATGGCCATGCTGAATTAGGTTTTCAATTAATGAAATTTATTTATTCACCTGAAGGTAAGAAAAAAACATTAAAGCAAAAACACAAAAAGGGAATAACTTAAGAAAGTAAATGATTAATGTCTTCTGATTTCTCTTCTCATTTTGAATTCATCAATGATATCATCGATATAACCAATTTACTTCTTTCTTAGTTTTCTTTCTGCTCTGTTTACCAGAGTAACACAGAAGAAAAAGGCACGTCGTAGCGTGAGTTGAGTTAGGACAATTTTATATAAACGCAGTAGAATAAAGAAATTTCGAAAAAGAATAAATATTCAGCATTTCTAAGACTGGTGATTTTCTCAGAAGATGCGATAATATGCATTCGATGAAAAGGAGGGATTCGCCGGCGATGCGTTATTCCTGGGTTCCTCGAGAATTTCAGGTCTCTCAACATCATATTCTCTCCCATAAGCGAACCAACCAAAGTTGATCAGACCATGAGTCTCCCCGTCTCCAAGCTAATGCTTAATCAATAACATTTTCTACTTATCCGCAGCAAATATTGCTCTACTTAACAACATTGGGTGCGCTGATTCCGAATGTGTACCCGGAATCTTTCTAAAATCTTGAGTTACATATTTTCTCATAGTTTGCTATTTGAGCTCCCTTTCTTTCTTTTTATGTACCATGTCATTTCAGTACGTAGGCGATCATGGCTCCCTCTATCCCTTGTAGCTCTCAACAAGTTCCTTCCCTCTGCTTCCTCCCCCAGACCACGTTCTGTCATCCACTTGCTTAAGCTCGCCAGATATGTCACGCGTTGTTTTCCCTTGTCTCTCTTTCCCTCTATTCGACCCGTGAGTATCAGATTCTCCAGACCCTCCTTCCTCATTATGCTTCGCAGAAATTTCAGCTGCCTCCTTCCTGATGTTAAATATAAGCCCCCTCCTTGTTTGCAACCTCACTAAGACCCCATCGTTGCTCACACGCTCGGTCCATGATATTCTCCGCATCCTTCTGTAGAAACACCTCCATCGCCTCGAGTCTTTTTTCATATCTGAGGAAATCATCCAACATTCGATGCCGTAAAGAAGAGCAGATGTCACGTAACAATTCAGTATTCTTTTCTTTGTTACCAAATATATCCTCCTGTCTCTCAGTACTCTGGAATGTGTCCTTGGCCATCCCAGTACGTCTACAGATCTCAGTGTCGCATTTACCGTCCTCTTTCAATACGCTTCCCAGCTATTTAAACTTCCGCGTCTACTTGATTCTAGTGTTCCCACCCTTCATTTCAGGCTCATCCTCTTACTGATAACCATGCATTCTGTCTTCTTGTAGTTTATGCTTAGTCCTTTCTTCTCACTCTCCGTCGCTACCTTCTGTAGAATATTTTTTATTTCCTTTCCGTATTTGCTATAGCAAGCCCAAATATGCAAAATGAGTGAAACTCATTGTACTTTTGAATTGTTTGTAAGCGATTTCACTGCCATATATTTTAGAATTGTTTGTCATTTATCGAACAAACCTGCAGATAGAGCAGTTTGGAAGAGATGAAGCGATCATTGCCTGTTTATATGCGTCACCGTTGAATTTAATTGTTGCTCACATAAAAGATTAATGTCTTTTTAAAAACAGTATTATCAAGAGAAATCCTAGATTAAGACGCACCTACACATTTTTCTTTATAGGAGTAGGCTGGTTAACAAATATTTTACTACTGGAGTAAAAAGCATTTCCTCTCAATGATGGTAATAAACTCACTAATACGGATGGATTGCTGAGTGTGAAAGAAAACATTATTAATGCTTTGGCTGTTTCGTGGCATATGAACACCTCTATGGGTTATTTAATGCTGAAATCTAAATATTTTGTATACTTTGTACATAATTGTATACTTTACGAGTAGACGTATGTTTTATAGATATATAGTTTTTAGATGATCTATCGTAGGTGTTATATGTTTTGGTATTACCCTACTTCTTTAAGTTAGAACATTATTTTGACGGTTTCATTATTTTTAAATAGTTTTCTTATGTTACTGTCCTTGTACTATTTATGTCATATAGGGGTGAAGTAAGAACATTTTTTTAATTGCGTTCATTCCATGCATGTCAGTAATGCCACTGAGGTACAAGGAGTTACTTAGTGAGGAAGATTTAAAAACAGAAATATTGCTAAAGATCGAGAACAAAAAAGAGTAATCAGGAAGACAGTAGATAGCGACTGACATTGCATTTAAATTTTTGCTGATTAAAATTGGCTGGAAAGCATAGAGCCGGAAGGGAATTCCACAAGCGAGAAGTGCGTGAAAAGAAACTGTTAATATAGAATGTATGGTTACATCTAGCCATTTCAACTGTAAAATGATAAAACCTTGCAGCTAACATAGTACTGTGCATAAATTCATAGAGCCTAGGTATCAGAGAGTTCATCAGAATAATTAACATGAAATTATTTATAGAAAAGACATAGGCAAGCTATAACAACAGCACTTAAGCCGAGATGCTAGGTCAGGACCAATGAAATTTCAGGTTCTTTTTTGGATTTTATCAAAGACATCTAAATATATATAGGAGCACGTGACAAGACGTGGCAGCAAGATTCTATGAATGAATGCGTGGTAGACTTGTAAATATATAAGATATATTCGGACGATAAAAATTGTCTAACACGACACAGTGAACCAAATTTCATACAAGAAGACCTATCAATTGATTCCATATAATCTTTCCACTTCAAATCAGCGAAAATAACTTTAGCCCGAGAAGACATAACCAGTCACTCTCAGGGAGGTTAGCATCAGTCATGATGATTGAAGGCAGAATTATTTCTCATCTTTTAGTCTAAACTGAATGTGTTGATTCTGCAACCGTATGAAAAATTGTTCCAGGACTCCAGGAATTACCGTTTTGCTCCCGTGTATGCATGGTGATAGCTTAGCTTGTATTAATTACACATCACTGCAAATATGTTTCTTCTCGGGTGAAAAGCATTCTCAAACTAAATCGTGTACGCCCATTCCAAATCCGGACTTACAATACTTCAAGAATTCCATGATTTTGCTTTACATGCACGTGAATTATTAATTATACTTGATAAAACATCATCTTTTAACCTGGACTAAATGAGGGTATTTCAGCCTAAATCGTGTCTGCTGATTCCAAATCCAAACTATATAACGATGTCGGAATGATTGCTGAGATTTTGTATTAATGTTACTGAACAATTAAATATTTTACTGCTGTAGCAATAAGCACGTGTTTTAGATAATAGTACTGTCTTAGATAATGTCTTAGTCGTTTTCCATAGAATTTCAGATTTTGATTATTACTGTACTGCCGATCTGATGGGGTAAATTCTTAAATTCCGTGAAAAACAACTGCGACATTTTTACTCTATTAATTGTATTATACTTAAGCCCATGTCACTTTAAAAGATAAATACATATAACAAGAAAATTTCAAGGATTCATATCTTTTCAAAATTCAAACAAAAAATTTGATCGATTTGAACAAAAAGCACAGCGTCGCGGCATCCCTCGATTCAATACATATATTCAACTGTTAATAAATAGCATAATTTAAAAAACATCTTTCGATCTACACATAATTCGTCTCAGTGTTTGCCTAAGTATAGGAAATATTGCGCCCTGAAGATGGCAATTTGAAATTGTCGAAAGTCCTTGACAAGTGTCTTCCATCTGACAACAATTCGAATATAAGGATCTTATTATTCAAGCAATTGATAGTAAGTTAATGTCTCATTAAGACTTGTTAGCGAACTGATTTCGCTATTAATCACATTAACATTGCTATTTAATTCTTTTTATAAATTGTTTCTTTATCATTTATATATATATATATATATATATATATATTAAGAAATGGACAAGGTCCGACAATTTATTCATTAAAGACATAAAAAACAACGTTAAACATAAAAATGTCTTTAATGAATATATATATATATATATATATATATATATATATATATATAGCGAATGCATTCTAACTACAAACAAGATGAAAAAATTGTAAAAAAACTCATAAGCACTAATATATTCCCCACTGATCCCAGCAAAAATATAAAATTATATGCTCTGCTAAATTTAATTTTAACCCGAGTTAGTCATCCGCAATAATTCTTCTCCGTCAACTAGTGTTTTGCAAAAGACAAACATTGTATATCAATTTGAATGTTCTTTAGGAGATTGTATCTCTTAGAAAAAAGTAAATACATATGTTGGCTTCATTACAGCAGCTTACACATCATACGTCAGATAGAAGATAAAGGCGCATTACTGTCTACCTTCGCAATATAGAAAATTACTTCTTGATAACACGAGTATACTACACCATAAAATTTTTTAAAAAACTTCTCAAGAGCCTCTATACGAGGACTAAAAAACAACACTATTAAGGTTTGTTATAAGCATAACAGCAATGTTTTAAAATGTTTATAATAGCAATGTTTTTAAATAAAATTGTACAAAAGATTACAAACATACGAACTAAGTTACCCGCCATAGATCACAAGCATGAAAAACGCTATACAGCTGCAACTGCTAATTTTAAGACAATTATAACAGCGCTTCTCTGCGTGTTCACAAAAAATCACAATTATCAGTTACAGTAATTTATTCTCTTAGCAAGTCATCTTGAAGCTGATCTCGAATGAGATTGAAAGTACGTGGAAAAATATAAATGAAAATAGAAGAAAAGATAAAACTACGGTGCCTTCCTTAATTAATTTAATATCAACATTAATAAGTCAATAAGAGATGCCAAGAGGATCAAAATGAAAATAAGTAGACATAATATGTACAGATTATTCTACCAAACATGGTTGAATGAATATATGGTGCATATATATATATATATATATGTATATATATATATATATATATATATATATATATATATATATATATATATATATATATATGGGGAATTTTGACGTGATGTAAGGGTTAGTAAGCGTATCTCGCTAAAACAATTACATCTAAGTAGTGAGTTCGACCCTGGCTGGGTACTCCACACTTTCACCCTTTGTGTTACAGTTAAACTACGCTTTGAGAAACATTTATCGACGCATCGACGTTGTGTAATGGTTAGCAACCGTTTCTCGTTAGTTACTAACTAGTGAGTTTGATCCTAACTGTGTGTTTCTTAATCTAGGCGTTGTGCTAAAAAACTAAGTTTAGTTTAGTATATATATATATATATATATATATATATATATATATATATATATATATATATATATATATATATATATATATATATATATATGTGTGTGTGTGTGTGTGTGTGTGTGTGTGTGTGTGTGTGTGTGTGTGTGTGTGTGATGACTGCCACCACGCTGTGACATCTGCGATCAAGCTATGCCGGTGCATGAATATTTTAATATGGCTAAAGTCGTTGCCCTGATCTAATTCCACTCTCCGAGCAAGAATACCATGTACTAAAAATGCAGAACCAATCAACACCATTGGATGCTCGTAAGCTGCAGGTGTTACATCGGAGTTTTCTTCTAGTTGAATAACTCAACGAAGGCTAAGATGTGACAAAAACTCGCTTCTGGACATAAACCAAATTATGTCTACATCTATACACTTCTACGAGATGGCGAAAGATCCCATGAAAGCCTTTTGACAGGTTTTGCACTTTAATAGCACTTGCTGCCAGGATACATTTCTCTACAGAAAAGTCAGCAATCCTTCTTTTATACAAATTTCATTACAGACAACTAAAAAGCGTTTTATTGAATTTTTCTTGCATTCATGTAAGTATTTTGTTTTCTGTACATAAAGTATGTTAAAAATGTTCAAAGTTTATATATAAATGTTGGGTTCCTTTCTTAGCTGTTGTCATTTGTCGTAAAATATTTTTAACGAATGTCGTGGCATTAATTTCCTTGTTGGATACCGGGTAATGTAATTAAATAATTGTTTATTTCGAACAGCAATCTCTCTTTTATAGAAGTTTCATTAAACTCGAATCGCAAGCATTTTATTAAATGTAGACATGAGTGTTCCTCTGAATGTTCTGTGATTGAACTATGATCGTTCAAGTGAAACGTAAGCCTTCTTGTCATCGTCGCTGTTGTAAAATCGACATATGTATTAACGATTTTTATCAGAGATGCAATCTCCCAAGCAATATTTAAATTGATATACGATGGTTGTCTTTTGTAAGACGATAGGAACACTCATGTCTAAACAGAGAAAAAAATAATATCAACTAGAAGTATAGCAACAAAGTTCTTAAATATTTGTTGCAGAAAACCGTTATATAAAAATACTAAATTAAAAAACTACAATTAAAAAATCTTTATTTTAAATTTTATGTTTAAAAAAAGAATCAAATAAGTTTTTTGCATAGAAGTAAAAAAAATAATTCGACTTGACATGCGTAACATATTAATAGATGTGCAACCACTGAAAATTATTCAGTAAATTCTTGTATCTTCGGATAAGCATGCAGTCCTCCATATAATACGAACTGCTTTCCATCGGAATCAAATTTTATAAAATTTTAAGAATACGTTTTTAAAGCGTCGCCCATTTGACGACAACGTGACCACGCTCAAACGGAAAGCTAATCATTCAAAATTTTCTATAATCTGTTTTGGATAAGACTTGTTTTTTATGTCCATCGTTTTCGTCGATTTATACTGATTATGTTAATTGTATTGTATTTTTAATGAATATTGTCCTGAAGAAGGTTATTAAACCGAAACGTCAGACGTCGACATTTCATTCATAATTAAAACAACATAATCACATTCTAAGGATTTTTGTTTGTTTTTCCAGATATTTTCTTCATTCTGTCGGATTTATATCCATTTATATTTGCTAACATATATATATATATATATATATATATATAGATAGATATATATTATTATGTAAACAGAAACAGACTGTCATCACATTCCGTGTATTGCTTAATATATTGTACAGTAATTGTCATCTTTGATAATGACTATTTAAGCCGAAAGCTTAGATTGGATTAAAAAAATATGTATCAATATTGTGATTTTCTTTCTTCGTTTAATGATAATGTTATTAAGCTTGTCGGACGTTATGAAAAGAATTTACATAAAATAAATAGACAACACTTGACTATATTATTTAATGAAACATATATATATATATATATATATATATATATATATATATATATATATATATATATATATATAGGATTAATGTGAGTAAAATTTGTCAGCTGCTTTATGTATCTTTTATTATCCCGACTCCAGAGTTTCATAGATGGATCTTCCGTCCACTCTTCAGGAATATCAGCAATTTACTGATATATTTCAATTTTTTTTTCTTTTTATGCAAATTTAACACGGGTGTAAGTTTTCTTCTGTATTTTCTGCATTTGCATGTGCCTTTGTCCTCGTGCACTCGTGAGTCGGTTTCTGTGTTTGTGGGTTCTCATGTCTGCAAGGATATGCGTCGTGATCATTTTGCCCTTTTCCTTATATATATTCTTCGATAGCTTAAATTAATGGGTATTTTCATGGGTAAATTCGGATTTCTAAGACATGGTTTACGCCATTGTGTAATGGTCACTAAACTTTTATTGCCTGTTATTAGTGAACAGTGAGTTCGATCCTTGCTAAGAGTCACTTAATTTTGCCCATATGGTTCATTCAGTTTACTGGACCCCCATATCGTAATATAATGATAGACAATCAGATCAGTAGTAATGCCTTCTCTCCTTACTGACTGCACCATACTTTTGACCAAAACTAAGCTGTAGTTAATATAGAAAAAATTTAGTTTCCTTTCTGATTGCACAGTAATCAAATCGTAAAATTTTGGCAATTAAATGCTTATTACTTATTTCTTTTTCTTTCTTAATCAATTCACTCCAGCAAAGATCTAATGGACTTTGACACAAGGGGATACTCGGAGTGAAAGAGAATGAAAAGTCTTTAGAAGGGATCGGAAACACAGTTCTAAACAGGAAGAAAAGGTTAAAACTTTACTCATGTTCAAAAGACTGGGGAAGAGTGTGAACCGAGCGTTAGGCGAACCTATCTACTCCTTATTTACATTATTTATATTTGAACTACTGTCCTTATTTTTTTCTTTTGTGATTATAACGTTTCAGCCGTTGTGCTCTCTCGCCTTCATCAGATGTACATCAATCTAAATAATCTACAAGGAATTCTGAATTGACCTCTTTCTTTAATCTACGGGGGTAGGCTGTTCTCGTTTCACTGCTCATGTCTTGGAGGATGCAACACCCAAAATTCTTAACGGCATATCAACAACTTATGGGTCATTTAATGCCAAATTTAATTTTCTTAGGAGCTTAGAAGTAATAAAAAGATGTTATTCTGCTTTCACACTTGAATATATGGTAGATGATACTCAACTTTTGTTTGCATGGATATATTTACTAGAGTCGGTGATATGTGTGTTTTATGTGATAGATTTGTTGAAGTTATAGTTTGGAATACACTTTTATTTCTTTATGAAATTCTAGTATATTATGTGGATTAATGTCATGAAAGAATTCTTTCATGGTAGTTGTTTGGTTGACTGATTCTTTCATGGTAGTTGTTTGGTTGACTGATTTTTTTTTAGTGGCATATCAACCTCTTTGAGTAATTTAATGCCGAAATCTAAATATTTTGAAAAGACTTTTATGGTTTCAACTGAATATATTTTGAACATAATTGTTTGCCTTCAAAATGTATTTTTTAGTAATTCTGATATAAAATGTATTGCTGGCCATTTTGTTTTAAAATTGTATTGTTGGTAATTTTACTATAAATATGTGGTATTAATAATTTTATATAAAAACGTATTGCCGGTATTTTACTATAAAAATCTATTTTCATCCTTTTACAGTGTTTTGTTCTTGTTTGGAGTTTAACTATGTATCCATAGATGAGACCCCCTCAAACAGGTGCTACCACCGCGGTTCATGGTGGACCTGAGAACATCAGCAGTTTTGTGATGTCAACGAACACTCGTTTTCACTTTCGTAATGCTCGTTGTAGTAGAGACTTTGTAATCGCAGATACAACTATAATAATACCGTTGAACAATACTGGTGGCAGACGCCTTCGAATAACAGTCGCACTAATAGTACTTGCTCGATAATTCTCGCTCGAACAGTAATCCGTGTAGTGATCCCAATAGAGAAATAGTATAGTGAACAGAGTAAAGAATAGCGATCCATATAATACTAGAGGAGAAATAGTGACCAATTAGACACACGCTACTTCCTATATATGCGTTTCCTCAATGGTCACGTGGTCTATTTAATTCACTAATGGGATCGCCTGTGTTTATTCACTGGCGATCTGTGTTCAAACTCAAGTGTCGGAAGCGACACTTTATTCCTATATAACAAGCAATTATGGTTTGATTCTGTTCTGCTTCTCAAAATCTCCAATATCCTGATCAGGTGCCATGCTGCCGGATGTAGTTTATCGTTGTACCCACGAATAAAAACGATAAATTACGGGTACTGGAATTAAAGTGCATCTGTCATTCTACACACTATTTGCTTGTCCCTTTATCATTTTTGTAGGAACACGTGTCTTACGATATTTGAATAAAAACATCTCTCTTAACTAATCGGTATGTATAGAAGTGTAACATTGTACGTACAAAAGAAAGAATAATAAGTGATGGTTAACGATTAGAAAGAGAAACAGTTCTGAAATATGTCACAAAAGACTTTAGAAATATATCAGATCTTTCTTAAATACAGTACATTTGACGCTTACAAGTCCTGCAACAAAAAGAAAAAGAAGCAGGGTGAGGCAGTGCCTTTTCATTTGGCCCATGAATTGAAAGGATCGGCAACTAGCGAGGAAGGCGATATTTCCCGATAATAAAAGATGTTTCTTCCAAATCTCCGACGCCAAGAATATGTGTATGGAATGGTACGATAAAGAAGTTTATCTCACTTATGAAATCATCTCCGTCACTGAGAATTAGTCGGCAAAATGTCTCTACTGGAGATAAAAAAAAACCAATGCAAACGATGTGTTTGTTGTTGTTTTCTTACAATGATGTTCCTCCTGTATAATGCCCGAGACCACTTGAGATAGAGTAAGAGACACAGATTTTGCGCATATGAGGGGAAGATAACAGTTAACCCTAGACTTGAGCAGGTTAAAATCGTTGTGATCGGGTAGGTATCCTCTTGGAAGTCGGAAGAATTAGCAAAGGAATACGAAGGAAATGAGCGGGGTTCGCTATAATGTGCGTGACATGGTGGGTCTTAGCCGTGAAGGTTAGGACTGGTGAAGCTAAGAAGTATAATACATCTGAACATTTGCCATGGAAATAGCGATAGAGCAGCTTGCGACGTTTTGTCTGTGAGAAAGGGATTAGAGGGTGAAAAACATTTCATCAACCGCAAGGCCTCGGAGAAGTTTGTGGACTCTATTGAAAGTGGAAAACGAAGATTGAACAGGTCATGCCCATATATGGAAGGAGTACTCCATTTTAAGCCTGCTCTGTAAAGGTAGATGATAGCAGGAGGAGACAGGTACTTGCTGGAGCAATACAGGGAAACGATCATTGTTCTGGCATCTTTAGCAATGTGATCGTATGTACGATTTCCACTCGAGGTCTGGACTGATTTTGAGACAGTTTTGATTTGGTGTGGTAGCCTGAAGAATTCCATGGAGACTAACCGGAAAGGGCCGCCTACGGAATAACGACCGTAGTTGCCAAACACAATTTCCAGCCACTGTATAATATGATTTCGAGACACTGTCAGCAGAGAACATATTTGGCAAGTTATGTTATATTCATAATAGAACGAGAAGTAACAAGTATTTGTTGAATCCGTTCCGTTTAAAAAGAGTGCATCCTCCGAAAACTTTTGTCAAACCTGTTGTTGTGGAAAAGAGAAATGTAATGTTCTTTCCAGAAGTGGGTTCATAAAATTATGCACCTGACCCCCCAAAAAAATGTCTAATTTCTTTATTATTTGCATCATGGAAAATTTAAGTTATTATTCTTTATTAATATTTTCTTTATTTGTTTTATCTCATTTACCCACAATTTTTTTTAGAAAAGATAACGGAATGTTTTCCCATTGTCTTTTCCATGGTTTTAAATTCAGAGTTGCTTTCCTTCTAGACTTGCTACCAGCCAAGGCTAGAGAGCTCAGTCTACCTTACCATTTGAGCGTAATTAAGATTATAACAAGAATAAAAGCATCTTGCTGATTGATGACTTTTAAGTGTATTTTTCTGAGAATTATTTTTACTAAAATGTCCTACTGAAAAAAAAAGTATGCGTAAGAGTTTTGTACCTACAATGTATTCGCTACACGTGCATATTTGTAACAAAAACTTGTCAAAATTGTTATCTACCTTCGATATGTTCAAACGTCGACTGATACGATTATGAGATGGTTTTCAACTTAGCCAACATTCCCGAAGTGCAAGTACTAAACACATACATTATAAGTCTAATTGAATCTCAAGACAGACGAGTTGTTGAAGATAGGCATGTGGTAGAAAGAGAACGGAATAAATTATTTACAAAATCCTCATCGTACTTCAAATTCTCTAATTAACGATGTCTGTTGCTAGCAAAAAGTAGCTTAATATGATATATGAACATAAAATATTCAATGCATATCTCACCATAAACCGTCAAAAAATAATTAAATACTTTCATTGTCGAACAAAATTTAAATGAAGATAAAAAAAGAAAAGAAAAGACATTTGATTTTAGGTGCACTTTATTGAAACGAATGTTATTTATTTTCGACTTTATACAATTTGCACACGCATTTCCATATATGAAATGATATAACAATTTCCAATATGTTTTAAACCATTTCTTCGCAAGCAACTTAAATAAAGACATTCAATCAAGAAAAAACAACAGCAAGAATAAATAGACGTAAAATCATATATAATAATTAATAACATTACAGCAAATTTTAAGCGGTTTTGACACTGTTATTAGTGTTAAATTATATAATAATCACAGTTAGCGATTATAGATAACTATTGTGAATTATCTAAATCTAACACAGGAGCACAAGTGTGAGGCCCCTAAGGAAGAGATGATTCACTGTCGTATGGTTAATTTAATGTTAAAATTATTCGTTGCTATAAAGGAAACAGTCGCTTTCATTAATCAAAGTGTTAAGGTTACTGTCTGTTTAAATATATATTTGGTTGGTTCATTTCGTTTAGCGGTATAGCAACACTTCTATGGGTTATTTAATGCCGAAATGTAAATATTTTGTACGTAATTTGATGGCTTTAGCTATATATATATATATATATATATATATATATATATATATATATATATATATATATATATATATATATATATATATATATATATATATATATATATTATTTTGAACACAATTTTATGCCTTCAAATACAGATATGTTGCATATGATTTTCTACTTTCAGGTAAATGTATGCTATTTTTAGATATATACTTTGTAGATGATAAAATATATTGTTGGTAATTTCTTTAGAAATTTATTGTTGGTAATTTTACTAAAAATGTATTGTTAGTATTTTTTTTTTTTTATAAGAATGTATTGTTTAGTATTTTTACTATAAAATGTATTTTTATACTTTCCTTGTATTTTAAGTTTTGTTTGGGGTTTCAGTATTTGCCCATAGCTGGGACCCTAACAGATCCGCCCACACCGGGTCAGGGGATTACCTAGAAAGAAGAGCAATTAAGAGAGGGTCAATCTCCCGATGAAAAGTCTTTCTGCGAATGTAATTTATTGTCATAACCACGACTTTTAGGCCACTTCGTCATGGCGTAATGGCTATCAAGCTTGTTTCACTAGAATAGTGAGTTCAATCCTCACTGGGTGTCCCATAATTTCTGCCTTTTGCTACTCTTAGAAAATCATTTGGCACTTCGACGTGTTGTAATGGTTAGCAAGCTGGTCTCGCTAACTCAGTTACGACTGAATAATGAGTTCGATCCTCACTGGGTGCCCAATACTTTCGGCCTTGTGCCACATCTAAACACCTCTTACAAAACTATTTGGGAACTCCAACGTGTTGTAATGGCTAGCAAGCTTCTCTCGCTAAATAAATTACGACTGAATAGTGAGTTCAATCCTCACTGGTTGCCCCATTCTTTCGTCATTGTGCCACATCTACGCTACGCTTAGAAACTCACCATACCCACGACTATTGGAATATATAAAATATTTTACTTAAAAGAGTTTTTAGAGAAATTAGATTTTTTTTAAGTCGATTAAATGCCAGAGCGCTTTCTAATATTGGCCTACGGCCACATCATGTTTCAACATCGGTTCCCGTACGATCATCGAAATTGAGCAATATCGAAACTGTTCAGTACCTAGATGGGTGCCCTGTTAGGAATACCAGGTGATGTAAGCTTGGATGTGCGGGTGGTGTAAAGTATAATGGCTCGGAAGTGTTAATCGGAGTACCGAGTTCGTTATATCCACCTGCATGTAAATACCCTTGGGAAAGTGTTATGGACCGGTTCCTTGTACCACGGTGATAGTCCAAGGTAGAACCAAATAAGAAGAACCCGAACACGGGTATGGAATAACACGGATATATTACAAACATGAATATATACAGAGAAGTAGAAGTGTTGGTATGAACAATCAGGTTTAGTAGAGAGAACAATGTAGTCTCGACCAGTATCACTATTCCAATGTCTTGCCGTAATTGTCTGAACGCGACTCTGTTTCGGACTGCCTCTGACTCGACACTTGACTCGACTTGAACTACTGACACGACTTGAACTACTGACTGACGATATTAAGTCACCCCCACGAGGGCGTCATGTGGCACAAGGCCTTTTTAACGTGGGATCTCCGAGCCCGTGGGCTCGGCCAAAAATATGCCCATTGAACCTGTATAAACGGGTTCAGGGTCGGTTTACCTCCCCCGAAAGAGAATCCGCCCTTCGGCGTAGCCTCGTTCGGGTTCCTCCCCGCCCGAATGCAGAGAGTTCAACCAAACACTCAGTTCAGAAGTGAACTACTGACTGACGATATTCAGTCACCCACCCCCACGAGGGCGTCATGTGGCACAAGGCCTTTTTAACGTGGAATCTCTGAGCCAAATGGACTCGGCCAATAATATGCCCATTGAACCCGTATAAACGGGTTCAGGGTCGGGTTACCTCCCCGAAACAGAATCTGCCCTTCGGCGTAGGCTCGTTCGGTTTCCTCCCCGCCCGAATGCAGAGAGTTTAACCAAACAGTAGGTTCAGAAGTGAACTACTGACTGACGATATTCAGTCACCCCACCCCACGAGGGCGTCATGTGGCACAAGGCCTTTTTAACGTGAGCACTCCGAGCCCGTTGGCTCGGCCAAAATATGCCCATTAAACCCGTATAAACGGGATTAGAGTCGGTTTACCTCCCCGAAAGAGAATCCGCCCTTCGGCGTAGCTTCCTTCGGGCTCCTCCCTGCCCGAAGCAGAGAGTTTAACCGAACAGTCGGTTCAATTGTGAACTACTGACTGGCTTTTTGTCTAATCCTGAAGCGCAGTATTTATTAAGTATGGAATAGTCCATTTTTATTATTATAGGTACGATCCCATAACAGAAAGGTATGAATCCATCTCTTCTCCCCCATCTATGGGTGAATTAGTAAAACTTGTATAACTAAACCATTATTATACAAAAAATATTCCCGCAATATAAAAAGCTATTTTCTGTCTTTAAATATCCTGAAAAAGGGGTGATATGACGTAGAAGGCCAATCAATCAATCAATCAATCAATCATTCTTATTTTTACAGGGGTTTCCGTGCATAAAACTGGATTCAAATTATGGCCGTGATATTTTGAAATCACTCCGCCTTTGGAAATGGTAATTGACCCGTGTCTTTGGTTTTTGAATTTCGTGAGATACTGGTTGTGGATTCAATTCTTGTGTCGGGTGGAAACGGGTGAGCAATAACTCAAGAGTACTAAATAAAATAAGAAGAATACCATATCTCTAGACCTGTGGATTGAACCGAGAACTTTTTATCCCCGTAGATTAAATAGAGGGTCCAGTTCAGAATTAGCTGTCGATATGCACCTAAATAAGCCCAGACCGCACAACGGCTGAAACTTTGCGATAACAACTGCAAATATGAAGATAATGGACCTAATCTATATAGTGTAAATAACTCTGAATTTTTGAAAACATGTAGTCGCTGATACACAAAATAACACAAAAAAATACCCGAAAAAAAAAAGTTAAACGTATTAAAATTATTAATAAATCATTGAAGAGGACTTAATAGTTTTAACAATTCATTTATTTTATTTTGAATGAAATTCAGCTGGAAATTCAATGATAGGCGTTCAATTATCAGACAAGACTTTCAGGATGAACAATAAATTACCAATACCAGGATGATATAGGTAGATTATAACTTAACTTTAATTTGGACCATACCTTTAATTTGGACCATACCTTTAATGGAAACGTTCCTCTGCAGGAAAAAGTTTTGGGTTTTTTTTTTTTGTTTGTTTTTTGTTTTGTTTTTGGGTTTGTTTTTGTTTTGTTTTTTTTTTTTTTTTTTGGGTTTTTTTTTTTTTTTTTTTTTTTTTTTTTTTTTTTTTTGTTTTTTTACTGGAATTACATTAAAGGCATTTCCATTCAAGTCATAGTAGCCCCTGGCTTACAATTTATAAGAATTTTACTATTTAGTTTATCATAATTTTCAAAAGGTGAAGGTCATTCCAAGAAAAAGTATAGATGCTTCCATTTTGTGCACTTAGTTTCATTTTCTCAGTATTATTCGAAGTAATCTCTACTTTTTTTTTTATTATTATACTTACTTGTTTGTTCCTCACATTTATTTCAAAATGTGTTATGGCGGCAAAAAGAGTGCATTTATTTATTTCCCATGAAGCTATGTAACACTATTTTCCAGCCATGGAGATATTTGTTTATGAAAATATTTTAATGGTATTGTAGTGAATTGGACAAATATATGTTGTTTTATGCATATTTGAATTTATTTAACTATGTTGCTACAATATATTATGCATGTTTATTATTTTTCACACACATAATTGTTGGAATATAATGCACAAGTGTTTGTTTACATGCGCGGATTGATATAAACAATGTGTATTGGAAACAAATATTCAATTATTAAAAATGCCGTAAATGCATGAAGATATAGAACCACTTAACTAATTTTAATTAAATTTGGCAGTGCAATAGATAAGTGTTCAAGGTACTATATGCTTCTAAATAGATTGGGTTTTTATCTATCGTTTGAGCTGAATCAAGAAAATACACATACATATATATATATATATATATATATATATATATATATATATATATATATATATATATATATATTTGGAGAATATCTGCTGATGTGCTGAACGAATGTAGCTCTTTAGCCCGGCAAGGTTCCCACATATTCTGGCACAAACAGTGCACTTCAAATGAGCAACAGCGTGTGTTACATTACCATGCAATTTAAAATGTCACGTGAAACCGCTTCTGGACCCGGTGCGCTCTCAAGTGACACATTAGACCAGCTATCGACAAACACGATCTACCCACAATCTGTTCACGTCAGATCGAACTGCCTGCAGGTGTCTTCAGGAAGTTCAACGGGGACGCCTTTACGCAAATCTATTTTAAGCCTTGCGTGCCTTCTCTTCTCCTCCTCAAAGTGACATCTTCCACGCCTCATTCTAATTATTGCGATAAGATGCACATTCTTCTCAATGTTCATAAGGAATGTTGCATTTCTTCAGCGCATCCTTGATGCAGTCATTTAAGGTTTGATGGTATTTCTCTTCCTTGTTCGCAGCTCATCATAAAACAATTGGTTTGGAATACGGTTGTCATCCATTCTAAATGGATAAAATACATACATAAATAGATATATGCAAGATTAATGTTTTCACGTTAAAAAGATTAATACCGGATATTACATTATTTTTTTTATTAATTCGGCATTTTAGGTGGCATTAATGGTTAAAAAACGCAAATACTGAGCGCTCAGGTAGAAAGAAAAATGAATTAAAAAGAAGTTTTTTTTTTGTTTTTGTTTTTTAAGCGTTTCACCCCAAGCAAGTCGGGAAGCCACTAGGACGCAAGGGGTTACAGAAGATTTGGAGCAAGATCAGATAGGAGTGATAGAGGAAAGGATGAGGAGAAGGATAGTGGATAGATCAAGTCAACTGGAGATGTCGATTGACATTATATTTGAATAGTTGGAGATTATAACTCTCAGGGAAATTGGAATAGGGAAGGGAGTTCCACAGATGAGAGGTGTGAGACATGAAGCTATTGGAGTAGAAGAGACGGCTACATTTAGTAGGTTCGACAGTGAAAGGGTGAGAGCGTGATGCCTCGTCGGGCGCTTAAACTCATGAAGTCTGGGAACCAGCGAATGCAGCTCCTCGGAGCAATTGCCATGAAAGTATTTGTATTTTCTGTGAGAGAACGACTGTAGACGAGATGCCAGATCAGGGCCAATTATATTGCATATCCGCCTCTGGAACCTATCAAGAACCCCGAGGTAAACAGATGGGGCTCCAGACCATATATGGCAGAAATACTCCACGCAAGGGCGAATTGTTGAAGTAGAGAAGCTAACAGAAAAAAAAACAGCAATTTTCCTAAACAATCATCGCGGTGTGTAGTTTACGAACATGAAACAAAATTGGCGCTCGCAATAAGCGGCGAAGACTATGGCAAGCGTTTAGGTCCTCTTAAGGCTTTTTCATTTCTATATTTTTATTTATATCTGTTCATGGGCACCATTTGGTTATAACATTTGCATTCCGACCATGAGACCCGGGTTCAACACTTGATTTTTTTAGTAAGGTGTCTTCTTGATAATATCAATCTGGGGTAGATTATATCAGCTTGCAATATTGATATCCATACCATGAAATCCATTCCACGAATTTACGTGCGCTTGCACGAGGTCATAAGTCCCTGTGGCCGAGGTTATATGAGTGATAGCTTTGTTCGAAACGAGTCTATTAGGCGCTCCCTCTCAAAAAGTGTAACTAAGATTGATTCGACATAGTTGCATTGATGATTGGCTCTTTAAGCGTTGAAGAAAAAATAAATATGCCTGAGCAGGCGTTTGCAACAGGGAATATTCGAGAAATTAGTTGTCAGTAAAAGGTAACAAATTAAAACCGCAACCGAAGAAGGGGATATTCATTTTATTTTTATTTAAAAAATGTCGTCACACGTGGTGAATGATATTGTATTTAATATACGTTGTTTCTTATGTATAATAATAGTTTCAAATATAATGAGTATTTCTTTAAAGTATAGTATTTTATAGTAGTTTAGTATTACATACTAAGGGTTATCATATTTGGAGGGTGAATGGAGTCTCTCTGAGCCTTGGTTGGCAATCCAATTTGTGATGGCGTCACGATAAAAACACCCTTGATAGCCCTAGCGAAGCATCAAGAATTCAGCTATTTGACAAGATTATGAACTACACCAATCAAAGTATTAGCTATGACAGATAAGGAATACTGGAAAGGTGTAGTGAGTTCAATCTCGACTGATGCCGCTAGATGATGGTCATATACCAATAGTTACATATTTTGTTGAGTGTGTTGTGAGCATGGATATCTGCAGTAAGGTTCAGTGAGTGACAAATTAACCTACAAGAGATTGTGTTGGCCGTCTAAATAGTGTCGACATTTAAAGGTGCTTTTAATTACTAGGTTGAGTTTGAAGATGCAGTAACTCAGAGAGATATCTGGAGAATGTTTTAGATTCTATGTTATTGCAAATAAGATTCATTATTTCAAACATGTCTAAACGTATTTTAAACTGATAAATTTCCCAATTATATCACAAACACAGATTATATCCCATTTCCAATTGGTGTGAATAAACAAGAAAAATAAGACGAAAAATCCTAGTCAAAAATAAATAATGATTGACAATATTTCATCTAAGTAATTCAGACAACTTAAGAATATTACATCTTATTACTACTTGGTGTATATAGGCAAGAGAAATAAGATCAAAAAATACTAGTCAAAAATTAATAATAATTGACAATGCTACATCTAAGAAATTTAGACAGCTTAAGACTATTACATCTTATTTCTACTTGGTGTAAATAAGCAAGGATTAAAATCAAAGGAATACTAGACAAAAATTAATAATAATTGACAATGCTTCATTTGAGAAATTCAGACAACGTAAGACTTACATCTTATTAATACTTGGCGTAAATAATCAAGAGAAATAAGATGAAAGTAATAATAGTAAAAATTAATAATAATTGACAATACTTGATCTAAGAAATTTAGACAACTTAAGACTATTACATCTTATTACTACTGGGTGTAAATAAGCAAAAGAAATAAGATCAAAGAAATACTAGTCAAAAATTAATAATAATTGACAATGCTATATCTAAGAAATTTAGATTATTACATCGTATTGGTACTTGGTATAAACAAGTAAGAGATGAACGAAATACTTGTAAAAAAACATGACTAATTTTCGTCACTCACTGTTGAGCAGTATGTGATGTGTATGGGTCACTTGGTGCAAATGAATGACAGTCTATGAGTTTAACTTTCTAAATCTGAGAAGGCGTAATCATACAGAGGAAAAGAGAAAAACTACAATATTTGTTGTTCTTTCATTGGTGGATTTGTTTCTTTTTTCTTGAAATTTTGTTTTCGTCTCAAGATTTCTGACCTATAGATTAAAAGCAGTACCAAATCCATTTCGATTTCCTGTCTCTGCAAATTGGACGCTTGCTGGTGCCGTGTTGAATGGCCTGAATATTTCACCAGTGAGACGAGAATCCAGATCATCTGTCATTGGCACTTGTCAAGTGGGTACGTTGCACTAGTTTTCAAATCTACTTGAAAATGTACTGCTTGATGTTGCAAATTTACGTCAACACGACCAGGTGGCGTCGAGGACTGAAATGACTAAAGATATAATAACATACACACTTCTTAGATTAAATATTGTCGATTATTTTGAATTTCTTACATTTAATGTATGTTAAGAAATTCAGAAAAAAAGATGAAATCAATACGAGTCAAAAATTAATACTAATTGACAATGCTTGATCTAAGAAATTCAGACAACTTAAGATTATTATATCGTATTACTACTTGGTGTAAATAAGCGAGAGAAATAAAATGAAAGAAATGCCAATAGAAAATTAATAATAATTGACAATGCTTGATCTAAGAAATTCGGAGAAACTATGACTATTACCTCTTATTTCTAATTGGTGTAAATAAGAAAGAGAAATAAGATGAAAGAAATGCTAGTCAAAAATGTGTAGTAGACAATACTTTATTTAAGAAATTCAGACAACGTAAGACTATTAAATATAATTCCTAATTAGTTTAAATAAGCAAGAGAAATAAGATGTAAGAAATACTAGTAAAAAAATAATATCTGACAATAATTTATCTAAGAATTTCTAACAAATTAAGAGTATTACGTCTTATTACTACTTCGTGTAAAATTTTAAAGAAACAACATGAAAGAATTACGAATCAAAAATTAATAATAATTGACAATGCTTGATCTAAGAAATTTAGACAATTTAAGACTATTACATCTTATTACTACTTGGTGTATATAAGTAAGGGAAATAAGATGAAAGAAATATTAGTTAAAAATTAATAATAGACAAGGTTTTATCTAAGAAATTCAGACTGCTTAAGAATATTACATCTTATTAGTACTTGGTGTAATTAAGCCAGAGAAATAAGATGAAGGAAATTCGATTAAAAAAAAATAATGATTGACAATGTTTCGTCTAAGAAATTCGGACAATTATATCTTTTAACAAATTGATTCAAATAAACAAGAGAAATAATAGAAAATATATTCGTAAAAGAAATGCACAATAATCAATTCGTCTGAGAAAATCAGAAAAGATAAGACTGTTATATTTTACAGGAATCTCTATTCTTTGATCGTATCTATATAACAATAATTTCTTATGAAATCATTAAGAGACTGGAAGATAATGTTATTGTAGGGACATTATTATTATAAGTAAATAAAAATAAAATATAAAATAATAATAATAGTGAAAATTATAAATAAAATAAAACAATTATATTTAAACTTTGTTTAAAATAAATTAAATAAAAAATGAAAGTAATAAAATACTCCCACCATGAAACAAAAACTGTTCCTGCGGGAAATACGGTCATCATTCCAAAAGACGTTAAATCCATTCTCCTCACCAAAAACCTTGGTACTGGCAACACGTATCCGAATCTCTGTGTGATATGGCGCGTAATAGTAAGGAGTAAATTCTCCCTTTTATCACATGTGCTATATTGTAACCTAAAAAATACACACACCAATACACCGAAAAATATAAATAAATTTATGAAATTAGCATACACTTTACCAAGCTTTTCCTGTTATTTGTGTACGTTGTATTTCTGTAAAGTATGCTTTTATATACGTGAACACAAGGCTGCTATGATGACAGACAACATTTTGGTGACTGCCAACAGACATAAGAAAAACAAACTATTCACCCACATTATAAACAAAGAAAAGTTTGCTGAAGTGCTATGTAATATCTTTTACATGTGAATGAATGCGTAATAATCTCTTTATAGCTGAAGAGACTTAAAGCGACATAGGTGTAGTTGTATTGGGAGATAACGTCTTTGCTAAAATCCAAATCTCATCACATAATCAGATTACAGGTCGTGTATATGCGAATGGTTTCCTTTTACAGTTTTCCACTAGAAAGCCTTAAAGAAAATCGTAACAAAATCAACACAAAATCAGAAGAAGCAGTGCTTGGAAAATTTCTGCGAAAACATCACCCCTAAAATCTGGTCACATACTTCCCTAGTCTGAAGTCTCAATTGATAATTAGGCGAGGGGCGCAGCTGAGCGTGAAAACAACAAAAATACTTGGAACACCAATGATGAACTGAAGGCAAAAATTAGGCAGCATTTACCGACTTAAACAAGAAAACCGCCCAGAAGAGCTGCAGGATATTCCTAAATCATCGTCTGGTGGCCGTGGCCGAAGCCGATGGCGATTTTATTGAATAAACTTACACTTTAGTATTTCAAGATGTTTTTGTGTAATTTTAGTACGCACGCACACACACACACACACACAAACACACACACATATATATATATATATATATATATGTTAAAATGAGATGTCAGTGTTATTTTAATTTTTGCGTCAATTAGACGACAATGTATCCATTACCCATATATATATAGATATGTGTGTGTATGCTTGTGTTCGTATACATATATATATATATATATATATATATATATATATATATATAAAGTGAACATAGAAGTCAACACTTAGGGCGACAGTCTGTTTTTATATGCAATCGTGGGACGATTGCATATAGCATGAAACAGATTGTCGCCTCTATGTGTTGACTTCTATGTTCACTTTTATATTTACACACGCTCTGTCTCTGATATTGAGCACTTTATCCCATAAATATAGCACACACCTTAAGACTATATTTCTATATATATATATATATATATATATATATATATATATATATATGTGTATAAATATATAATGCGTCTGTGTATTATCACATGTACTATCACAACCAATCCTCTTGAATGTAGAGGAATCGTTCAAAATAATAGCCATCTTGTCAATATAATCTTGAATTTCTAAGATGAATACACCAGAACCCTTGCCAGGCTTTTTTTTTATATAAACCTCATTTCTAGCGTTCAAGGATTTGATAGTCCGAAAATGAACACTTTGCCATGCAGGAAAATCCTGCTCAGCAGTGAGGGAGGAATATTCCTTAGAGAATTCAAGCATTTTAGCTTTAATTCCGGAACTTTTATCACTTGGGGAAGAAACATGTTGACAATTGAGAGTATAGTATTTCAAACTCAGAAAAAATCTGCTCCTTGCTAATTTTAGAGGGGCGAACACAGAAATCAAGTCCACGAGGGAGAACCATCTGTTCAATCTCAGTCAGAGTAACCCTGAAAAAATTGAAAATGTGATTATTGGAACTTCCATTGTCAACTAGGAACCTTCTAGAGACAAGGTTATTGAAGTAATTCTTATCTCGTGTTGTTACACACGTTTCTAACTTGATGTTAGCTAGATAACGAGAAAAAGGAAGGAATAATAAAAAAAAAAGTTATTCGGCTTCTGATTTCATTCAAAATAGAACGAAACAAGCTGGAAGAGAGTAATCCAACAATTTATCTAACTCATATGGGATAAAGGCTCGATCAACTGAAAAAAGGAGAGATTTCAATTTTCAACAAGCTTCGTCTAATGAAAGACGGGACGACATTAGACGACAAACAAGACAAGAGAAAAGATCGCTTATATCTGAAGGAGTTAACCTTATGCCACAACTGAATAGATTGATATATATATATATATATATATATATATATATATATATATATATATATATATATATATATATTTCTGAGATGTGATATTATGTACATTATTTACATTATTCGGACTATTGTCCTCATCTTTGTCGCCATATTTATTATATCACAACTTTTCGGCCGTTGTACGCTCCGGCCTTCTTCAGGTTGTTGGAATTTCGAACTGAACCCTTTATTTCGCTCACTGACACATGGCACAGTGGATAAAGGCATTGGTTAGATCCAGTGACAGGACCTTAAGAGTGTGAGTTCAATACCCGGTTAAGGCAGTGGAGAACTTTCAGAGGGAAATTAATAGGGGATAAATGACATCCATCAAACATGGAACGAGAACAGTCTACCCCAGTGAGCGAAATAAAGGGTTCAGTTCGAAATTCTAACCACCTGAAGAAGGCCGGAGCGTACAGCGGCCGAAACGTTGTGATAAATATGGCGACAAAGATGAGGACAACAGTCCGAATAATGTAAATAATGAAGATTGATATATATATATATATATATATATATATATATATATAATACTAATGTAATATGTATATATATATATATATATATATATAATAATATGTATATATATATATATATATATATATATATATATAGTAATGTAATATGTATATATATATATATATATATATATGTATGTATATATATATATGAATGTAATGAGAACGAAACTAAGATATAAATTCTAACGTTCACAGCATTAATTCAAAAGAGGGCTCAATACAAAGCTAGAACAATAATTATTTATTAAATTTTTTTGCATATAGTCAAAAGCAATTTACTTCTAATGTTTTCAGATGTTAAGCCATTGTCTTTTGTGTGTAGTAGTAATCCAAATTTTTCTTGGACTTGTAGTGAATGTATTTTTCTACATGGGGGTAATAAAAAAAAATACTATTGGTCAGATAAAAGGGCGAAGGACTTCGTTTTTATATTTTTATTGCCATGTATCTTCATAGATCTATATCCATTTTTTTTGTATTGTGTGTGCGTGTGTTTTTACTAGTATGTGAATGCGTATTCCTTCTCCATACATATATACTGTTTTATTATAAGGAATTAGGAAGTACATATATATATATATATATATATATATATATATATATATATATATATATATATATATATATATATATACATACACACACATACTTCCTGTGATGTGTAGGTTTCATGCGTGTACTTTGGGAAGTCTATTCTATTTCTTCCTAGTATATGTATATATCCATAGATACTTGTATATATATATATATATATATATATATATATATATATATATATATATATATATATATTGTTATGGTCCGGTTCGTTGTACCACGGTGATAGTACAAGGTAGAACCAATAAAGAAGAACTCGAACATAGGTATGGAATAACACAGATTTATTACAAACAGGAATATATACAGAGAAGTAGAAGTGTTAGTATGAACAATCAGGTTTAGTAGAGAGAACAATGTAGTCTCTGCCAGTATCACTATTCCAATGTCTTGCAGTAATTGTCTGAACGCGACTCTGTTTCGGACTGCCTCTGACTCGACACTTGACTCGACTTCAACTACTGACTCACGATATTGAGTCACCCCCCCCCACCACCACCACGAGGGTGTCATGTGGCACAAGGCCTTTTTAACGTGGGCATTCCGAACCCGTGGGCTCTGCCAAAAATATGCCCATTGAACCCGTATAAACGGGTTCAGGGCCGGTTTACCTCCCCGATAGAGACTCCGCCCTTCAGCGGAGACTCCTTCGGGTTCCTCCCGTCCGTAGGAAGAGAGTTCAACCGAGCAGTCGGTTCAAAAGTGAACGACTGACGCACTCCTTCCCTACTCCTGAGGCGCAGTATTTATTAAGTATGGAATATTCCATCATTATTATTATGGGTACGATCCCATAACAAGATAGATAGATAGATAGATAGATAGATAGATAGATAGATAGATAGATAGATAGATAGATAGATAGATAGATCATTTGATCTGACGTGCTATAACATTTAGAAAGGTCTGGTTAGTAAAGTACAAATTACTTGATTTCAATTTATATATATATATATATATATATATATATATATATATATATATATATATATATATATAGGTCACTGGATCTGGTGTGCTAAACCATTTAGCTACAGAGAAAAAATATATTTAGTAAAGTACAAATTACTGTTTTCAAATTATATAATTTCAATCATATAGATAGATAGATAGATAGATAGATAGATAGATAGATAGATAGATATACACGTCTTTGAACCAGGTGTATAGGTTTATCCCTTGTTTCCTGTTTAGGATTAGGTCCCCAGTTTCTACCCATTCTCTTCCTCTTTAATATCCTATTGATTAAAAAAAAACTCTCACGGTGCATATCGAGGACAAGAGAGGTCGTGAAAGCAGCGGAACCAATACCTGACGAACTTGTGGAAAAAGATGGCGGAACGGCGCAGTGTAGTATGCTTGGCAAAGAAAGACCCGCTGGTTAGAGCTACGAAGAACAGAAGGTTGCGAAGAGCAATGATGGATCACCATAGCTGAAGTGACAAGGCCCAAAGAAATAGGAGTAAATAAAAATAGGATTAAGAAGAAAAAACATGGGAAAACAGTTTTCGTGCTGTTCAGATCAATTATGTGTGATCCTGTATACTTATTACTTGAAAAACATTGTTAGTGTTTTTTTGTTTGTTTTTTTTTTGGGGGGGGGTCAATTATTATTAATTTTTGACTAGTATTTCTATCATCTCCTTTTTCTGGTTTATTTACACTAAGTAGCAATAAGATTTAATAGTCTTAAGTTGTTTGAATTTCTGTTATGGTGAAACACACCTCTTCTATCGTTAATAGCCTCTCCCACCTAATATAAGTAGGAGTAGTAAGAGAAACGAGGGTCAGTCGATGTCGGACAACAGTCGAACTCTCTGCCTTCGGGCAGAGAGAAACCCGGACGAGCCTATGCTGAAGGGCAGAGTTTCGTTCGGGGAGTTAGACAGACCCGATCCCCTTTATGCGGGGTCTACGGGGATTTTTTGGCCGAGCCTACGGGCTCGGGAACCACACATTAAATTCGGCCTTGTGACTGCGTGAGACAGTTACTAAATAGAGTCGATGTCGGACGACAGTATTTGAGAGTCGAATACGAAAGTAGTCAGAGACCACAACAAGATTACTCTGCGTAATACCTATTATATCAAGTTCCTAACGTTTTGTACGTCGAACCTATTTTAGGACCGATTTAGTACAAATACAAGCCTCCACATCGAATTAACTCTACAACAATATTTTCGAAAAACCTTGTCAATTATTATTCATTTTTGACTAGTATTTCTTTCATATTAATACTGTTGGTTATTAGTAGTGATATCATGTAACCTGATTTTCTGATGTTATTGCAAAATACACCTTTGTAAAATATACTTAGGAGTGTTAAAATTGCAAACCCTATGTATATGTGTATTTTTTTTTATATGCGGATTATTTCTTATTTCAACTCTTAGACAATGTAGGGAAAAAAGACAAGAAGAATGAAGTGTAAGATTGATTGATTTTTTACGGCTTATCAACCCTTTGCGGGTTATTTAATGCCAGAAAATATTTTTTTAGATTGACAGAATATTTTAGTGATACTAGTTCTACTATTTAACTCATAGGTGGAGAAGAGATGGATTCATACCTTTCCCAAGGGTATTTGCGCGTCAGTGCATACAAAGAACACGACAGAAATTGAAAACCAATTTCCAATTCCGAGCCCTTAACCATTACACCATCTACACATGTAAGCCTACAGAGCATGGAAATACCACGTGATCATCCGTCTCGGCTCGTACGAGAACCGGCATTTTAACGTGACATGGCCATAAGAGACTACATAGACATCAATAAAATAAAAAAAAAAAGAACGCCCAAAATGTGAGCTTCGTATTGGGTAAGTAAAAATAAACCAAGCACAGAAAATTAACTATCTGGAGAGTTTAGTGACAGAAGCCGAAAAATGTGAGATAGAAATGCGAATATTAACCCTCTGAGCCCTGACCACCGTTTTACCGGTGGTAAAGGAAAATGACTTAATGCCCAGCTACCGGTTGAACAGTGGGTAAACCCTGGCGTCGTGTTTTCCTATTGGTTGTCTTATTTTGTAGACTGGGACACAAAGAAAGAATTCTGGCGATAAAGTGAAGACATACAATCATACTCTCTCCCTGCTAAGAATAATGCTTATATTTTTTGTATCTATTTTATATCTACCGTGAAACATGACATCCTACCACATTATATTAAATAAGGAAGATTGGTAGACATCGAACCTGTATGAAAAATAACCGTAGGAACAGGTCGATTTTTGTCCTTAGCCAGATATGTATGATCTACCACATTAACCATTTGATCCCTGACTCCCGCTTTACTGGCGGTAGAGAAAAATGACATAATGCTCAGGCACCGGTTGAACAGTGGGTAAACCCTTGCGTCGTGTTTTTCTATTGGTTGTCTTATTGGGGTAGACTGGGACACAAAGAAAGAATTCTGGCGATAAAGTGAAGGCATGCAATCATACTCTCTCCCTGCTATGTATAATGCTTAGATTTTTTTGTATCTATTTTTATAACCACCGTGAATCATTACATACCAAATATTTGCGAATTTTGACTCAGGAGCTCAGGCAGAATTTCTTCAGGAACGCTTGGCTCAAAGAGTTAATAATAGATTCCTGAAAGTAAGGAAAGTGTTAAATCATGAGATATTATTCCTGAGAAACAAAGATAAGTGTGTTTAATTTCTATATAATATTTCATCTTCTATATGATAGCCAATGATGAAAGTCTCCTTCACAGATGAAGTTGGCATGGAAACAACAGATATGTCGTTCTACAGAGGAACAAGTAAGTCTCAAGTAAAATAGGATAAGCAAGGAAACTTACAGATACAATCATAAAAGGACAGATGAAAGTTCTGGGATATATAAGAAGGAAAGAAGGTCTAGAGAAATTAACGCTCAAGGGTCATGCTGAAGGCAAAAGAGAAGCAGGAGAAAACAGCGAATAACCTCCTGAGTCATAAGGAATAATGAGGCATAGTAAATTGTCAAATCTGTTTAGAGCAACACATGAATGGACGCTGTGTGGAGCCATGACCGTCCACACCCTGAACGGACTTGGCACACGAAGGAAGAAGAAGAAGAAGAAAATGAAGAAGAAGAAGAAGTGAATGGATGGAAGTTAGAACAGAGACTATTGAGAGAAGGCAAATTGGCAAATTTTACTTACTGCAATATATGAGAGGACATGGTGGGGAGCCACATTTGCCAAAGTCTTGGAAGGACTTGTCACGTTAAAGAAGAAGAAGAAGAAGAAGAAGAAGACGAAGAAGAAGAAGAAGAAGAAAAAGTAGAAGAAGAAGAAGTGAATGGATAGAAGTTAGAACAGAGACTAAGAGAGAAGACAAGGGGGAAGGGTTTGAGGATTTGGAAAAGAGAATGCATGGAGGGTAGAACTGAAAAAAAGAGGGATGGTAAATTGTCAAACCTTGTTTAGAACAACACAAGATAATCTTTTGAGGAGAGCCATGATCGCCAACGTTCTGAGAGAACTTGACACATAAAAGATTAAGAAAAGGTGAATAGATAATAGAAAAGGGCAACGATAGATGTTAAAATGTCAACACTTACTTAGAGCGAATAAACAGTAATGACTTCAGAACCATGATAGTTCATGTAAGAACTTTATATATGAATGGAAAAGACTTAATAAGTATGAAATATTTCTTAAGGCAGGTTGTTGATTCACATAAACGATCCCAATTATACTCTCGTATTATATTAAATTATAAGTAGTAAATACAGAATTTCTTTTTACACCTCTTGTTGGTCTATAATTCAGAATTTTTTTTTTCATCCTCATGCGCGCACGGAAAAACGGGACTTTATACCCACGTATTGATACGTATTCCTGTATATATCGATATGCATATAAAATGTACACGATTTTCTTGGTTTCGGATTAACGATAATTTCCAAAAATAATTATATTTCAAGAACTGGTTGAGGAATATCGCGTCCAATCTCCTTTTCTGTCATCTGCTTCCTTTATTAGGTTTGTTGTAATGTTTAGCAGCGTGGAAAATAGTTACCTGTGCGCCGGGTTCAAATCTCAGCAGAAACTGCGAGGTTCGCATTTAGTTAATGAGTTTTAAATTATCATTAAGTGTTAACTCGAATTTCTTTCACCTTATTTCCTTACATTGTTTACATCAAGTACTAACAGGATGTAATAGTCTTGATTTATTTGAATTTTTTAGATAAATCCTTGTCAATTATTACGTTTTGACAAGTATTTCTTTCATCTTATTTCACGTGCCTGTTGGCACCTTGTAGTAATAAGATTTAATAGTCTTAAGTTGTTTGAATTTCTTAGAAAAACCTTGTCAATTATTCTTCATTTTTGACTAGTATTTCTTTCATCTTATTTCTGTTGTTTATTGGTAGTGATATCATGTAACCTGATTTTCTGATGATATTGCAAAATATACCTTTGTAAATATATTTAGGAATGTTAAAATTGCGAACCTTATTGTTCCAGTAATTAAAGTCTTTATAAAATTCAGACATTATTCACACAGCCAATCTACTCTCTTGTAGGTTAACTTGTCAGTTACTGAAACTTATTGCACATATAGACCCTCACACCACAAACAACAAAATTATAACTATAAGTAGGTATAGTAAACCAATATAACATAACTAGCAGCATGGCCCGGCGTTGCCCGTGCTTGATTCAAAAATCGTACGACACATACAGCAATCGCTATCACTTGACTTAAAATATTTTTGCCCTTCCTTGCCTTTAAAGGAATGCCCTTTGCCGTGCTGATGTTTCTACATGCCTTACTTCTTGCCTATCTAACACTGCGAATATTTTCTAAGCTCTATAATAAACATTAAATCTGTTACGAAAAAAGAACTAAACAAAATGAACACAAAACGATCAGCTTTAAAAAAGGACCCGTAACTGGAAAAACCGAATGAAAAAAGAATGTTAATAAAAAATACTTTTTCACACCCAACCCAGTTCTGCGGAATCAGAATCAATGTTGAGTTTAAGCAAGCGAATGAGCCAATTGGAGTAAAGTGCCATGCAGATTTAAATTTTTCCCACTTGTGACGAATGCAGCTATCTATTTTTTTATTTTTTTTTTGCATGCTAGCATGCTAGTTAACATTCGTGTCAGTCAGCTGTTCGCTCTCACGGTGGCCAATAGAATCTTCCTGCCTATTCATGGCAGCCAGCTCAGGGCTCTCACTCTGACCAGTACAAAATGGCCGCAAGCTACATGAAAACTGCCGTAGAAGCATAAAAAAAACGATTATTTCCACTATGGGAGTTGAGAAATGCAAGGTCGGTCTTGGCCTTTCCACTAACTTGGAGCATATGCATGTAAATTTTGGTGCAAATCCGTCGAAAATTGCGGCCGTGCATTCGTTTAACACACACACACATCCTGCCTTTTATAGATAGAGATGACTGAAAAGAAATTCTCAATATATAAGAAAGAAAATAGATTAAATATTTTCACTACGAGTAACGATATTTTTTAAATGTGATTGAAATAATATCTTCTTCAGGTGTCGTCATGCTATGTTACCTCTTACCGAATAAATCTTAAAATATCTCATGTGCATTCTCTTTACATAAACCGACCAATATATGAGATCACTTGGAATTATTTATATATAACACTTATAATAATAAAAACACAATATAATAATATATTATGGCATTATTAAAAATTCAACATCATTTTTGTCTATGGAACTGATAGCATTAACGTTCCTGATGTCTGCAGGTAGCCGAAAACAAAGTTGAACAAATTGATTTCGGAAGTTGTATCATATTGGTTGTGATTTATAAATCATTTCTGATGATGATATTTATATATATATATATATATATATATATATATATATATATATATATATATATATATTGAGAGAGATAGAAATAGAGAGAGAGAGCTTATCTGTAAAAAGGATACAATGAATAAAGAAAAGAAAAAACTTATCTTGACATACATGTCTCATCCTTTTAGGAACTTTATCAAAGCAAATACAATGTATATATATATATATATATATATATATATATATATATATATATATATATATATATATATATATATATATATATGTCACGAAATAATCCTTACATTTGCCTTGATAAAGTCCCTCAGAGGATAAAACTCATCGGCTATGATAATTTTCCTTTTTTTATTATACATTTTATCCTTTTACAGATAAACTGTACCCAAAACTTTTATATATACACACACATATATATATATATATATATTTGTTTATATATGTACATATATATTTATTATGTTATATACTCACACACATACACACAGAAATATATATATATATATATATATATATATATATATATATATATATATATATATATATATGCACGAAATAGGATCGAATATGGCTTGTAATACGACAAAATGATAGGACAAGGAAAATATTGTTATTAAATTTTTTCCTATATGTTCCATAGACTATTATTCGGGCGGCATTTAAGTTAGCTCCTGTGAAATGCTCTTGATTGCGCCTTCATCACAACAGGTAGACAGGAGTAGATGCGATATACAGCAATAAACTACAGAAGAACTCAAAATTGATGGCTACATTTAAGTATTCCATTAATATTTAATCGTGCTTTTTAAAAGTCCAATGATAATTCTTACACCGCTACTTAATTTAAAGACATTTTTAAGTACGTATGTCTTTATTTTCCGTACAATCAATTATTCTTATTTCATGGGTGACTTTCGATGGATTTCGTAATTAATATTAATTATTCGCAAATTTATTTCCAAAAAACTAAATTTAATTACAAAAAATTCCTCGGAAAAAAATTACGTAATAAATCGCTCAAAGCGATCACAGTAATGAAAACGTGGGAAATTTTTGGATTTTCGGCCCGGAATGTTTTTTATTTGCTCATGGATCCAGCCTGATTTTTGGTATGCAAAATTGGACTCTAAGAGTAAAGCTGAAAAAAATGCGACAGTGTGATACACTTACATTCGCATTTATTATATAGATGTATCGAGAACAAATTTGGAAAAAGTTTTCTTGTGACTTCTTTCGTCCTTTACGGCTTCATCGGACTAAATTTACAGCATCAACATAACAAATTTAGTTCGATGAAACCCTGAAAGTCGAAACGCGTCACAAGAAAACTTTTCCATTTTGTCCTACATATATACGTGTGTGTGTGTTTGGGGGCATGCGCTCCTGTGTGTGTATGAAATGGGTGTATTTTAGCAGTAATTTGTTTAAAAACATTGTTTATTATTTTTTTTATTTACTTTTTTAATATTTCTAATAACTATGGGTTTTTTCGGATAGATCAAAAATTAAACAGACCATACCTAAGCTCTTTCTGCTAACCTTAGGCCATTTCTAAAAACGTTTGTTTGTTGATTGTTACGTCAAATGTTATTTATTTTTCAAAAATCGCGCTTCTCATGTTGCCTTATTTCGCGTTTCGCGTATTGGTTTTTTTTTATCGTATCTTATATTTATGTGGGATTTCCTGTCTTCTATGTTCTTTCATGAAATGTATTTACTGTGTTTGATGAAACTTTAATTGCTTGTGTTTTATGGTCAATGCCTTGAGCAACAATCAAACTGACGCCATAACAAACAACAGAATCGAAGTAAAGCATTCTAAAAATAACCCTAATATGTCATCTCGTTGTAAAAAAAAAAAAAAGACAGATAGTAGTTCAGATGGAGTAATATCGTCCAAGGAACATTCTTGGTCAACCTTCAAGCTTGCTTTCCTGTCACACTGGCAGAGAAAACAGATCCCCAAAGTAAAATGCTGTCACTATTAGAAGTTTTGGACTGTGCTCTTTGGATTGCCAAACGAAAATCTAAAGATTTCCTTCATCCGACAAGAGAATTGATGATCAAAATTGTATATCCTTGTCAAGATGAATCATCGCCAAAGGTGGACGAGATTGCTGCATTGCAATCTTCATTGGCTGTCTTCTACGAAAGCCAGGCTCATGCAGGTTTCACTGAAGAATCAAAAAGTCCTGAAGGCGTCTGTGATACAACGTATCCCTGAAGTCTGAACACATAGGGAATCTCATTAACTACATGTTTTTACGTCCACAGATTAAATATTACTTTGTCGAAAGAAGAAAGAATTGACTACTTTTTTCTGGGGTATGCTAAAGGAGAAGGTGTACTCAATAAAAATCACAGATGCAACACACTTGATTGAACACATAAAGAATGAATGTGCTAAAATTGACAGCAACGTGGAGTTATTGCATCGAATTCACGTGAATCCTGAAAAGTGCATCAACCTTTGCATCATAAATGATGGAAATCATACTGAAGATGTTATCTGTAAATATTCCAATTCAATAAAATGTCGTTTAAAATTTCATTTCTTGAAAATATGTATGTTTGCCTATGCGCCTAGACTTTGGGGAGACCTTGTATTTTGATAGCAGAATCTTTCAAAGCCATTGAGGAGATTGTTATATTAGTTTTCATGAAGAAATGAAAGAGCATTTCTTGCTATATATTTGGTTTTCTTCTTCAACCTTTGATGTTTTTTTTTACGACGTTGACATTCTCAATTCATTTATAACGCGTTAAACCTTTGGAAATGGCACTGAACTACGTGAGTTAAACGAAAAAGATCGTTTTATAACAAACGGAGGAAGGCATAATGCTTAACAGGAAATCTTGGGATAGCATTCTAGAAATGACGCTACAAAAGAGAGAGTTCAACATAGATCAGAGAACGGACAAAAGTATGAAACTTTAACTTTTCCTCCATCTTAAGTAAGTATGTGACAAGGTCTATATTAGGGTGACAGCATAAATGAATATACTTATTGCAGGATAAAGCATAAATAGGTCTAACATATTTTGTTGTTATCAAAGCTTCATCAGAGAATGAGATAAGTAAAAATATTTTATGGCATTTCTATTTTTATATTGACTGATTTTATTTGGTTAAGCCGGCTTCACTTTTCAAGCATCGCCCGTGGAAATGTAAGTTTATCAGAAGTTTATCAGAATTCTCTCTCTCTCTCTCTCTCTATATATATATATATATATATATATATATATATATATATATATATATATATATATTGGTCTGAGTTAAATTAGACAAGAAAAACAGTTGTATTAAAAGTGGTACTCAATATTCATACAAAAGAAAACGAAAGCTAAAAAGAAACGGGCTGTACTTAATTTAAAAAATTAGGATATCCGTCAATTACGCTACCATGTTTTCAAACTTTAAGCCCATATATATATATATATATATATATATATATATATATATATATATATATATATATATATATTAGGATATCCGTCAATTACGCTACCATGTTTTTCAAACTTTAAGCCCATATATATATATATATATATATATATATATATATATATATATATATATACACGTTTCATTGAATAATATACAGATATTGTGTCTAATTATTTTCATATTGATCTTTTCCAGTTTTTTTCCGTCGTCTCACCAGTTTCTTGATGACAATATGAAATTCCTCAAGGAAGACACCGTAGTTTTTGCTAACCGCAGTACTTTCGGTCTTTTACAAGATCATCTTCAGAGATACAAATTTATTGTCATCTTCAGGGGTACAAAATTATTGCAGGTGCGATAAAATCTGCATTCCGTTGTGATTATTAAAAACACGCGCAAACGCGTTCTATTATATTTTTTAACCGGTATCACCCCATTCAAGGCAATAAAGCCACTAAGACACAAGGGTTTACAGGCTGTGGAAGAATTCGGAACAGAAACATTAATAGTGAGTGGAAAGAGAAAAGTGTAATCAGGAGGACAATAGATATTGATTGACATTGCTTCTAAATTTTTGTCGATAAATGTTGGATGGAAAGCATGGAACTGAAAGGGAGAAGTACGAGAGAAGAAACTATTAGCATAGAACTTACGGCTGCATCTAGCCGGATCAACTGATGATTGATGACATCTTGACGACTGTTTAGTACTGCGCTTCATGAAGTCTAGGTAGATGGCGAATAGCTCCTCCGAACATTTACCATGACAGTATTTATAGAAAAGGCACAGAGAGGTAATCTTACGGTGGTCAGTAAGTGACTGAAGCCAACCAGCTAAATAAATCCCAGTAATATTGCTGATTTGTCTTTGGATCTTATCAAGAAAGAAGCTCAAGTTAAATTAGTAGCAGTGTCTAACATAAGATAAACTATTGGACACCACCTGATTTCACAATGGTTTTCAATTCAGAAGTTTTTCCTCTTAGACTGGCTGCAAGAAAAGAAAGACCAGTCAGCTAATTTAACCAATAGATGTGAGATAAAACATTGATTACTACCTTTCTTAAGGGTATTTCTGCGAAAGTGAGAGTAAAGGATGTGTGGCTATTTTAATAGTTAACTACTGTGTAGTTTTTTTTTTAATCATTTCACCCCAATCAAGGCAATAAAGCCACTGAGAAGAAAGGTGATTCAGAGTATTACAGAATATAAGAAAAATAATATCAAGTAAAGAGGACAATAAAAGAAAAAGAATTAAGAATCCAGAAAACATTGCATTTAAATTTTTGAAGATCAAAGTTGACTGAGAAGCAAGAATCCAGAAGAGAGTTTCACAAACGATAGAAACTTTTAGCATATAACAAAGTTGCATAATACAGCTATAATATAATGAGTCCTTGTCGCCAATTTAGTACTGTGCTTAAATTCTTAAAATGTAGGTACCATAGAGAAAAGATCACCTGAACAATTACTATGAAAGTATTTAGAGCAAATGCACAGGGAAGCAACATTACGGCCGTGAGAAAGTGACTGAAGCTGAGATGCCAGGTCAAGACTAATAATGTTACTGATTTTTCTTTGCATTTTATCAAGAATCTCTAAAAGTATAGCAGTGGCACCGGACCATATTTGGCAGCAATATTCTAAAAATGGACGAATAGTAGACTTATAAATATGCAAGATAGATTCAGGAGAAAAAAAATTGTCTCGCTCGACACTTCCTTAGCAGCTGACCTAGGAATGGATTCAATATAGTCTTTCCACTTCATGTTAGCTGAGAAGGTTAGCCCGAAAAGGCGCAACTAATCACTTTTCTGGGGGTTAGCATCAGCCATGTTGATGGAAAGTAGAGAGTGGGGTCACGCAGATGATTTTTTTTTATTCTAAATTTTTAAATTTATCCGTCGTAGCTATGGAATTTTTGCAAAACAATTGTTTCAATAAAAAGGAGCAGGCCGAAATTTGGTAGAAATGTAAAATGTTATTAAATGTCATGTGTACTTTAATATGTTGTTATATTCGTAATAAATTTTGTTGAGTGTTGGTTGGTTGATTTTGATATAGAAGGATACGAGAATTTGAAGTTTTTGTTTATTATTTTCGTGGTGGAATCTATTGGCGCTGTTATCAAGAATGCCTCTGTATTGTGAAGATGGACAGGAATGTGTTTTTAGGTGTTGTGAAATAGAACTTGTATCCGACAAATGTAAGACGTCTTGATAACGTTATGGTCGTCAAACCAACATATGTACTTACTTTTCGTCAGAGATACAATCTCTCAAATAACATGTAAACTTATATACAATGTTTAATGTCCTATATACTACACCAAGAAAATAAACGAAAAAGCGAGATTCTAAAAATCACCATCACAACGGAATGCAGATTTTATTGTTACAAGTTCTCTTGTAATAGAACAACACTTTTCAACTCAGAAGAATCTCTTTTAAATGACAATCTGATATTTTATATCATTTCAACATAAAATACATCATTTTCATGAAATTAATATCAATATTAAACAAACCGATATTATTCAACTGAATATATATATATATATATATATATATATATATATATATATATATATATATATATATATATATATGTATATAAATAAAAAAGAAAGAACAGTAAGATATATAATCCGGTGTTCTTACAGATATTTTTATTTTTACAAAATAGTGCTCGATGTAAATTTATTAGAGCATTAATATTATAAATTAATTGATTTATAATATGGTTTCAATTAATTTATATATATATATATATATATATATATATATATATATATATATATATATATATATATATATATATATATATATATATATATATCCGTCCCTATATTCATATTCTTACAGCTATGGCTAAATAGCAGTACAGACTGGGTTCTATGGCACTGGATGGCAACTGGTCTAGGAGAAGGACAACACTGCATTCAAAAACCTGCGGAGGGTCGTTTGGGGACCTTGTGACACGTAGTGTACCAGGTCTCTGTATTCGGCCCTTCAAGAAGTGTGGATGATTCTGCACAAAGACTTCACAACTATAATCAAATCATATGTGCTGGTGTCTGGGCTGTCGGTTCCTAGGAACTAAGTTGCTTGAAACTCATACGTCAAATACGACGTTAGAGTCAACCATATATATATATATATATATATATATATATATATATATATATATATATCATTATATTTTGCTTTGTATCACACAATTTATGTACTTAAAAATGGTACAATGAACGTATACAAAAACAATTTACGTTTTTACTGCCAACGAAAAGCCTTCATTATCTATATATATATATATATATATATATATATATATATATATATATATATATATATATATATATAGGAATAAAATGTCGATACCGACACATGAGTTTGAACATAGTTCGCCAGTGAGCAAACACAGGCGATCACATTTTTGAATTAAGTAGAACACGTGACTATAGAGGAAACGCATATATGTAGTAAATAGCTGATGACTAACGAAGACTATTTCTAGTCTATCCTCTATTACTATACGGACCACTATTTTCTAATCTATTCACTATACTATTTCTCTGTTCGGATCGCTACACGGGTCACAGTTCGAGCGTGTACTATCGAGCAAGTACTGTTAATGTGAATGTTATTCCAAGGCGCCTGACACCAGCATTGTTCAATGGCGTACTACAGTTGTATCTGCGATTACAAAGTCTCTACTACAACGATCATCACGAAAGTGACAACGAGTATTCGTTGACATCACAAAAGTGTCAACGAGTGTTCGTAGACTTCACAAAGTTATATATAATCATTTCACCCTAAGCAAGGTGCTAATGCCACTAAGACGCCAGAGAGTGAGAGATTATGAAAAGATTTTAGTGGGAGAAAGGACAATGAAAGATTGACGTGTCATTTACATTTTTGAACTTCTTAGGTGAGAGAGAAGCAAGAAATCGCATGAGAGATCCACAGGCGAATAGTACAAGAAAAGTAACTATTAGGATAGAATTTACGGTTACAGCTAGCTATTTCGACAGTAAAATTGTAACCTATTTGCCAATCTCGTACTGCACTTGAATCCATGCAGGTAAGGTACAAAAGGGTATAGCTCGTTAGAATCATTGCCATGAAAGTATTTCTAAAAAAGAAAAAGACAGAGGGAACTACGGCAGTGGGAACATGACTGAAGTCGTGATGTTAGGTCAGGTCAAATAACTTCTTTGCATTTTGACGAACATCTCCAGATAAGACACGACTGCAATGTTCAATGGTAGATTTATCAATGTGCAAAATGGATTCTCGCGAGAATTGGCATGATTCCGTGAACAATCTTAGTTAAATTTATTTCTCTAAGAAATATTTACAAATAACTTATTTCCTGTTGAGAGATTTTACTCTGCGTCTCTTTGGCTGTTCTTAATATTATACATAAATTGACGGTGAAGACTTTTGGTTGGTCGTGGAGTCGCTAAAACATAAACTTTCGGAAAACTCTAATGAAGCTACCAATGTGGAAATGGAGGTGTCTGAATCATTCACCAGCTGTGACTGCTGTGGCTTAGATTCTTATCAGCCCTGACTGCAACAGCGGAGGGAAAGCGTCTGATGTCGAAATTTCCAGAAATCCCCAATGATCCCGGTTATAAAACATCGGCGACACGATTCCCCGACTCATCGAATAGTATATTTTACGAATTGTAATAATATAAATATGCAGACTTATTTTATTTTAATTCCAACGATATAAAAGTTGCCAGAGACCGGAAGGCAAT
>CAHIKZ030004911.1:3360000-3370000 GCA_903632075.3 Acanthosepion pharaonis
ATCTGACATTTTTTATGACTTTAAAATTTTACTAAAGATAACTGCAATATGTTGTTAGTGCTTAAACATGTAAAGTAGTTATGGGAGAGTGATTTTTCCAAGTGGTCACCCAACTACTAACATCTCAGTGAAATATTCCGCCATATCAGAGATATATATTAATGACAATGATAATGCTAATAGTAGCTGTTTCCTTATAAGGAGAAAAGTCGACATTCATTGACCAAGCAGCTAGTACCGCTTTCGATTGAAAATTATAAAATCTTTCTCTTAAAATATTTTTTTAAGAAAACAGGTGTCTAAAGTCCAGTAGCTGTTATCGCTCTTTCCACTATTGATGGGAGTTTCCTTCCTAACCTTTTGTTTGAAGTGGTGTGGAATATCAACATATAGATTATGTCATTATTTTCTCTTCTCAAGTCCAGTAACTGTTATCGATCTTTCCACTATTGATTGGGGTTTCCTTCCAAACCTTCTATTTGAAATGGTTTTTGTTAATTCAGAAACTTTTTTTTCGTAGTGTATTTTGGATCATTAACATGCTGAAAAAAATAACTCTCCTTGATAAGTACCTGAGTTGAGGTAACATGATTATTTTCAAAATTACATTCGATAGAATTCTGTTCGCCCATTGCTTTGGAGCTTGTCAAATGATTTCTTATAAATTTTTCACCATTATGCCAAGCACTGGTCTTCGTTTGTTATAAATGATCCCTACCACGAATTGTTTGATTTGCTTAGAATATTTTTAAGCATTTTCACGCAAGCAAGGCGAGAATACCATTAGCACGCAAGGGGGTTACAAAAAGTGATAGCAAGACTAAATAGGGGTGTTTGAGGAAAGGATATAGAGAAGGATGGGGATCAGGATCAAGGTATCAGATTTCGATTGACATTTGAATATTTGAAGATTATAGCTATCATGGAAGCAAGTAGGAGGAAGGGAGTTCCACTGGCGGAAAGTGCAAGAGAAGATGCTCTTGGAGTAGAAGAGGCGGTTACATTTAACTGTTTCAACAATGAAAGGGTGCGACCCGAAATGCCAACATATTAGCACGCTTAAATTCATGTAGATGGGGCACCAATGAAAATAGCTCATCAGTGCAGTTGACATGAAAATATTTGTAGAAAAGACAGAGAGCATTCATATCATGTCTGAGAAAGCGACTGTAGACGAAATGCCAGATCAGGACCTATGAAATTGCATATTATTCTCTGGATTTTGCCAAGAACCTCGAGATGAACAACGGGCGCACAAGACCATATATGGCAACAGTATTCAATGCAAAGACGAATGGTAGATTTGAAGAATGAACTCAAGCGACTAATTCTACATCCATAGACTTATGATTGATTCAGGTAGGGACTATCAATGAAGTAAAAGGTTGTGTTGTATGAATGTAATGATAAAGGTAATATTATGGGCACGTGACTGAGTGGTTAGAACGTTTGCTTTCTGGCCATGACATCGGAGTTCGAATCTCACCACCGTTGATTTCTCAGAAAGTAGACTTCCTGGTATTATCGGCTTGGAGATGGCGATCCCAGCGAGCGGCATTTTTGGGAATTGCCTGTAATAAAAAAACATACCACGGGTTGACCCAAGCCTTGTGAATGAAACTGGATAGACGGAACCCTTGGGGGCCGTCGATAGCTATGCTAGCACGAAGTCACAAGTCATTGTGACCAAGGGTTTGAGTGTGCTGGCATTGTTCAGATTGGTGATCACGTTGGATAACACGTTCTCTTTCAGAAACTGTAACTTAGGTCTGCTTAGCATAGTTGCAGTATAAACCAGAGTTTGGCTCTATGGGTGTTGAACGAACACAAATGTGCCTGAGCGTGCATCTGCAATAGGGATTGGCTAGCCCCCCTCCTAATAGACGGGTATCCTCGAATACGAGTGGTCAGCTATTAATTTTATTTTCTAATGGTAATATTATCAGTTTGTCTCCAAGGAAATATTTGGCATTCCAATATTATTCCGAGCAACCACTACTGCTTTCGGGGTATATTTATAAAATCATTCTTTTAATAAATATTATATTTACGTGTATTAAGCAACATCATTTCGTTTCCGGACCAAAAAAATAAATTCATAGAATTTGATTGAGGGACAGTTTTTCCTTTATCGAAGAATCCGGTGAAGAAATTACAAATTTCATGTCAATACACACTGACAAATTTGTCTGCGTGTTCGTGCAGGTGTGCATATGGAAGAGTAGACGAACGGCCACGCGCGCATGTGTGCGAATCTAGGCTCTTATGCGCTGAGTGGATGTTACGATTTGGTTTTTAATAGAGTCCAAAAATAAATCTAATTGGCTGAGATCTACCATGTGTCAGGGAGAGTTAAAAATGCCGTGTCCAACCGCCAGTTATCAGTCTTGAAACGTACGAAAAGGAAAAAAATGGCCGGAAAATTCAAATGCGAAAAATGGAGTCCGTGAACTGGGTTCAAATCTCGACCTAATCTGTTGCATTCACTTTTGCGCAAATGCTCTTGAGGAAGCCTTGAATTCATCTCTTTTCTCCCACCCCAAACTTAAGTTCTAAGCATCACATGAAAAGAGTACTCTGAATTCAAAACTCTAGAAGAGTCAACTCTTACAATTGATAGCAATTCACAAATAATAAAAAAAAAATGAAATCTCGGAAGAGCTTAGATCGCCTACGTCCTGAAGGGATATTAAAAATGGTCATTTTCAACTCGGATATTGGTGCAGTACAATGTGCTACGGAAAAACAAACACTCCAAAAATTTGATCTTATACCTTACGAAGATATGTTTGACAAATATAATTTAAAAAGTGAACGTCTATCTAAAAAAAAAGTTTGAAGTGAGTGAGTTATTTTGTCCGTATGTAAAAATTATAATAAATAATTATTTCTCTACTATTTGTATTGAACCCTCTTTTGAATTAATTCTGTAAACGTTAGAATTTATATTATTTTCGTTCTCATTACATTCGGATATATATATATATATATATATATATATATATATATATATATATATATAGAGAGAGAGAGAGAGAGAGAGAGAGAGAGAGAGAGAGAAGATTAGGGGTATTAGAATATACACATACTTATGCAAATTATATAAATATATATACATACACATACACATATATTTTGAATAACAAAATTCCAAGAGGATAGAATCCAGGTAGAACTCAATGTCCAGGACAGAGTAAGGATATAATAAAAAGGCTTAAACACTAATATTCCATGGTCATAATTTATTCCACTGGAATCGTAAATACGATCCAATTCATCAAACCTACAAATTCAAAAATAAAACAGAACAAACAACTTCGGAAATAAAAAATAGAATTTAGAGAGAGTGTAAGTATTAGAGTGTGGGACGAATGTTAGAGCTAAAGAGAGGGGTAACAGACGAGAGAAGGTGGGGGATTAAAATTCAACAGAGAGAAGTTTTAGAGAGGTGAGTTGAAGACGGTTTAAGTGAGAGAAATATGAATGCTGTCGGATGGCTAATACATTAAAGATGTAACCGGAAAGGATACATTTTCTGGTGACATACACACACAATAAACGATCTAATCTTAAAGATCAGAACAAGAGGGAGGGAGAGGAAAAGAAAAGAAAAGGGGTGGGGGAGAGAGATGGAGCGGGGGAACTAAAACTGAAGGGCATTTATAAAAGGGCTGCTGTGTAATTAAGAAAATTTGACAAAATTAATATCGACTACAGGTTACAAATCAAATATAAACATATAAAAAATAAATATAACGATTATCTTATCTAGCAAGGACCTATATTTTTATGTTCAAAAACACATGCGTATACACACATACACAATAACATATACACGTACATACATACATATAGGCGTGTACCCACATACACACACACATATACCCATGTACACACATACATATATATATATATATATATATATATATACATATGCACATATAAATATATATTCTCATATACATATACATACATATACATATATATACATTCACTCACATACACATACATATATGTATACATATACATACATAAATACACACACATACATACATATACACATACATCCATACACATCCACTCCTACATATATATACATTTACACACATATATACATACGGACATACACATACGTGCACATAAACATATATACATAAAACCTTACATCTCCATACAATTACATACATCCATCTAAACAAATAAACAATATATCCCTATATCTATCCGTCTAACTATAGATACATACATATATACATACATATACACCCATATACAGATATATATGAATATATACATACCAAAATACACAAACACACATATAAACACATCTACATACATATCTACCTACATATACATATATCCATTATACGCATACATATATATACATATACATATATACGCATGCATATACATATAATACATACATGGATATACATACATATATACACTCCTACATATATACACACATACACACACAGGTACGCACATATACATATACATATAAATCAAAATGTAAAATCTAAGAAAGTAAAATTTTAAAATTGCTAGATTAGATAATCGTTATATTTATTTTTTTATGTTTTATTTTTATAGTTATTTTTTATGTTTTATTTTTATATGTTCATATTCATTTTTTATATGTTTATATTTGATTCAATCCTTTTTATTATATATATATATATATATATATATATATATATATATGCATGCTGGATATAGGATAAATGGTGAATATGTGTGAAGAGCCAACAACACCTTTCGGAAGAATTTATAATAAAGGAATGATTTACAATGTACACGGAAGTTTCCAAACGGCCTTCCTCAGGTGTTGATTCTGAGTTTTCCTCTACTTAACTGACTGCCAAGTACAGCTGCAGGAGCCAGTCTACTCTATTTTTTTCCTTGGCGGTAAACGCTATACTATCTACCTATATAGGTTACAAATCAAATATAAACATATAAAAACGAACATCGCGTGAATGTGAAACTCTGGTTACGACTAGGTCCACCCTTTCATAGGAGTTATCGTCGTCAAGTTTTTTTTTGCTCTGCCTAGGGAGAGACCACACACACACACACATATATATATATATATATATATATATATATATATATATATATATATATATATATAATAATAATCTTATAAGTATAAGTAATTATACTCGTCCGGAAAAACCTTAGGTGTTTTGGCTTGTAAATGAACAAATCAATACCCAAGGAAAAATAAGGAATAAAAAAAGAAAGAACTAAGAATATGTAATTCAGGCGAAAACAATCGTCCAGAATCCAAGCTCAGAGTCCAAAGAGGAAAAAGAACCTCCAATACGAGTAAAACAAAAATAACTAAGCAAAGTGCTCAATACACTAAGTAAAGCAAATCTAACTATGAACCAACCTAAAGAGCTAGGCAAACCTACCTAGGTTTCACCTTCGCATATATATATATATATATATATATATATATATATATATATATATATATATATATATATATGTGTGTGTGTGTGTGTGTGTGTACATACACACGCACACACACAGAGTTTATACGTTATTTTATAGATACAAATATTTAAGTAAATGCCCTGTTTATAGTAAACAGTATTAACTACATTTACCGAACTGAGTGACCGAGAAATTTCATAAAAAGAACGTATGTCCTCCGACAAGAATCGAACCTGTATTCTACACGGAATCGCCATATAGTCTGACATGCTGTAGCGTTTCGCTACATCATGGGAAACTTTATGGTTAAAAACAGTAATTTGCCTCTGGTAACCAGACGCTTCCTCTGTGCCTGAAAAAAAATGGTTAACTCTGAATCTCCCTTATTTCAATACCAGATATTTACAACTCTGGAAGGGATCAGTGAACATCAGTTCATGGTGCGATAAAAATTCGTTTTTTCACATTATGTTGCAATTATTCATGATCGTAGTTGCAAAAAACTATCGTTTTAATTTCGCAATAAATTTCAACACAATATTTTTATGGTGAAACACACCTATTCTATAGTTAATAGCCTCTCCGACCTAATATAAGTAGGAGTAAGAGAAACGAGGGTCAGTCGATGTCGGACGACCGGCTGATCGGTTGAACTCTCTACCTTCGAGCGGGGAGGAACCCGAACGAGGCTATGTCGAAGGGCGGAGTCTCGTTCGGGGAGTTAAACGGACCCTGAACCCGTTTATACGGGTTCAAAGGGTATATTTTTAACGGAGCCCACAGGCTCGGAGATCCCACGTTAAACCGGCCCTGTGCCACACGATACCCTCGTGTGTGTGGGGGGGGGTGACTAAATAGTAGTCGGACGACAGTCGAACTCTCTGCCTTCGGGCAGAGAGGAACCCGGACGAGGCTACGTCGAAGGGCAGAGTTTCGTCCCGTTTATGCGGGGTCTATAGGGATTTGGGGGGCGAGCATACGGGCTCGGGAACCCCACATTAAATTCGGCCTTGTGTCGCATGTGACTGCGTGGGGCAGTTACTAAATAGAGTCGATGTCGGACGACAGTAGTCGACAGTTAGTTGAATATGAAAGTAGTCAGCGACCACAACAAGATTACTCTGCGTAATACCTATTATATCAAGCCCCTAACGTTTTGTACGTCGAACCTATTTTAGGACCGATTTAGTACAAATACAAGCCTCCACTGCGTAATAACTCCACAACAAATATATAAAAAAGATTTGGTTGCTCCACAATTTGTCTTCTTATCAGTTGTCTTCAGTTGAACGTACAATACTTGGTCATTGTTTGGAATTCCACCATCTTGTATTAAACGTGGAGAAATTTTCTCAGAATTTGAAATTCTCAATGCTCAATAGCGAGACCTGTTTCTGATACCAAAGTTAATCCATTTCCTATTTGGAATTTATTTATTCTATCATTAAATCCCTACGCCTCAATAAGTCTTTAGTAATCACTAGACCTGACAAAGGTTCAGGAGTGGCTGTATTAAATCATCGTGATTATGTTGATAAAATGACAGTCATTCGGAATGACACATCATAATTTGTCAAGTTAGGTTCTGTTGATAGCCATGATTCAACAGCTACTTTGGGGTATTGCCCATATGATAGACAATCTTCTATTGGCTATATCTTAATAATCATTAGAAATTAGAAAGTTAAAATAGCCTGCGGAGACGTCATATGTAATCGTTAAAAGTTTCTATGCGCCGTGATGCTTCAATGATTGTCTTCTTGCTATCTCTCCTGATCCATGTTCTGCCAACCTATTGCAAAAGTTTGTTACGTAGGTTACGCGATTCTTTCCCTCTTGCCTTGAATATATCCTATGTCTAAATGTCTTCATATGTTAAGTTAATGGTATTCTCAATATCCTTCTGTAGAGTCACATTTCTTGACGTCTCTTCATCTATATTGACTAGCATTCAATGCCGTATAAGAGGACCGGTATTATATAAGAGTTAAGTATTCTTTTCTTTGTTTCTAATTAAATGTTTCTGTTTTTTTTTTTGTTTTTTTTTTTTTGGCACTTTGTTCGGATTTCGGTGCCGTATTTTCCGTTTACTGTTGGAACATTCCAAGATATACATTTAAATTTTTTAAATATTTTAATTTTCTGTCTCAAAATCATCGTTTGGGTTTTAAGGTGTTCCTTTTACAGACGACCATACATTCTGGCTTCTAACATTATTTACATTATTCAGACTATTTTCCTCATCTTTGTCGCAATATTTATGTTGATAATATCTCATCTCAGAAATATCGAAAGATACTGATGGCTTCTAACTGTTAATGTTTCGTCTTTTCTATTCGTTTTCCTTTACTGCTGACAATAATCAATTCTGGTAGGAATCCTGACGTGACTTCTAATTCTCTCAGAATTGTCTCACTATAAAGGTTGAATAAATCCGCCATTTTTTTAATATTTTTATTTACTGAATTGTTTTTCTATCCGTATTCAGATGGTTTGCTTCCGTTATATGGTCTGGATTATTCTAATCTAGCCTGCCTAACCGTACATAGAGAGATTTAAAGAATGCGCATCACAAATGAGGCGGAAGTGTATAAAACAATAAGAGCAATAAGAGGACAAAAGATGTGTTCGTCAACAGGATGCATAAAATCCAAAAAGGAAACGGTGATAACAGGGAAACATGCCCGTACTTGATTCAAAAATCGTACGACTCATACAGCAATCGCTATCACTTGACTTAAAATATTTTTACCCTTCCTTGCCTTTAAAGGAGTGCCCTTTGCCGTGCTGATGTTTCTACATGCCTTACTTCTTGCCTATCTCACACTGCGAATATTTTCTAAGCTCTATAATAAACATTAAATCTGTTACGAAAAAAGAACTAAACAAAATGAACACAAAACGATCAGCTTTAAAAAAGGACCCGTAAATGGAAAAACCGAATGAAAAAAGAATGTTAACAACAAATACTTTTTCACACCCAACCCAGTTCTGCGGAATCAGAATCAACGCAAGTAAATGAGCCAATTGGAGTAAAGTGCCATGCAGATTTAAATTTTTCCCACTTGTGACGAATGGAGCTATCAATTTTTTTTCATGCTAGCATACTAGTTAACATTCATGTCAATCAGCTGTTCGCTCTCACGTTGGCCAATAGAATCTTCCTGCCTATTCGTGTCAGCCAGCTATTGGCTCTCACTCTGGCCAGTACAAAATGGCCGTAAACTACATGAAAACTGCCGTAGAAGCATGAAAAAATCGATTATTTCCACTATCGATGGGAGTTGGGAAATGCAAATCGGTCTTGGCCTTCCCGCTAAGTTGGAGCACGTGCATGTAAATCTTGGTACAAATCCGTCGAAAATTGCGGCCGTGCATTCATTACACACACACATACATCCTGCCTTTTATAGATAGAGACAAATGAATGCAATAGTTCGTTCATGAAAATAAGCGGAATTAAGAAGATTTAGCATTAGGTCTTAGCCGCGTGCTAAGCTCTTAGTGCTTAACAAGCTCTGTGCCTTCCAGAGAGGAACCCAGATGCTATGGCGAAGGGTAGAGTCTCGTCTGGAGAGGTAGACGTTATTACGGAATCTAAGGGGAATTTTTGCCTGGTCCTACAAGCTCGAAAAAACTCACGTAAACAGGCCTTGTGCCATATCCCGTTCTGTGGGGAGCTCAGGTCAATACCGAGTTAGCATTAGGTCAATTGCTAAGTGTACTTTCGTGTAGTAAACCTTTTATTGCATTACTTACCTACGAGTTTGTCTTCTTTATTTGTTTCCATCTCTTATCTTGAAAACAAGAGATACAACAACGACAAAAGAAGGAAACCTGCATACGAAAAAATATGGAGGGATCAAAAATATTAAAGATGGACGTGAAATCAGCACTGACCTAATTGAACAAGAAACGCAATAGCAGAATCAGATGAAATAGTAATTGCGCCTGCGTTAGTTTTCGTTGATTCAGCACTGACAAAATTACAGACATAACAAAAGAAATATACGACAGTGGTGAACTAAATAGATTTATTCGAATAGCATTGCCTAAGAATCCCGGGGCAAATGAATGCGAGCTCCATCGGACAATCGGCCTAATGAGCTACATAACAAAACTTATCATTTGAATTCTGAAATGAATAGAGCGAACAGAAGATCGGTAAGAGTTCTGCAAAGACCACCGAGTGTTCTGCAAAGTCACTAGAATAAGGAAGGCGATATTTATGCTCGGAATTATATCTGAAAGAGCAATACAAATGCAAAAGGATGTTTTCTAGATTACGCGAAAGCTTTAGATAAAGTACGTCGCGAAAGTGCTTGAATAAAATCAACAGAATAACTTTGAACAGTTTATCCACAATTGCGATTAAAATATACAAAATCTTATTCAACAATTGTAAAAAAAAATAAATAAATAAAAAACAGACATTGTCGGTTTAATTTAATTAAATATTTTGCACACACACACACACACACATATATATATATATATATATATATATATATATATATATATATATATATATATATATACAGGCACAATTCAAAAA
>CAHIKZ030004911.1:3372500-3377500 GCA_903632075.3 Acanthosepion pharaonis
CAGGAGGACTGTAGATAGCGATTGACATTGCATTTACATTTTTGCGGATTAAAGTTGGCTGGAAAGCATAGGAAGGGAGTTCCACAAACGAGACAAAGAGACTGTATAGAATTTACGGCTACATCTATAGCCAGCTCAACTGTAAATTGATGAGATCTAGACGCCAGTCTACTATTGCTCTTAAACTCAAAAGTCTACGTACCATAGCGATAGATAGATAGATAGATAGATAGATAGATAGATAGATAGATAGATTCTACACAATAATTCCCAAATACATGCTGACTGATTCAAATGAAGATAGTTACATTTTAAATGAATATACACGCACGCACGCACACGCGCACGCACACACACACACACACACACACACACACACACACACACACACACACACACATATATATATATATATATATATATATATATATATATATTACTCCTACTGCTATTAACGCATTGCTCTTCGACTGAATTGAGCTCTCTGGCGTATTTCTTATAGAAAACGTTAAAATTTCCCTTTCCGACGACAGCCAAATCGGTTGGGTTTCGATCCCGGCTTCAAGCAATCGGACGTCTCGCCACATTGAAGAGCTGTGATACTGGGGAAATGTGTGCCTGTGGATGACGACATATATATGTGCGTGTGTGTGTGTATACTGATTTAGTGTGTGTGTGTGTGTGTGTATATATATATATATATATATATATATATATATATATATATATATATCCAGGAGAGATGAGAACAAATACTGTACAATTCATAATTTAAGAGAGGATCAATACAAAGCCAGTAATTTTCAATTGCCTGATCAGATGCATTGATACGCATCAAAACAAGGCAGTGTAGCGATTTTGACATGTTTTCGAAATAATATCCCAATATATATAAACTACAGGCATAAAATTCGCATAATTTAGTTAAATATCTACTTTAAAATTTTGTAAATTTGTATTTATGCAAAAAATACGCGTTTTGATATATTGAATATCGACAAATGAATGCATTTCCATATAAGTGCATAAAAAGTTAGGTTCTGCAGACAACTGAGAATAAAATATGACTCATTAAATATAATGTTTGAATTATCAAACGAACTGACATCTGTCCAAGCGCATAAGAAAGATGATGGCATAATCATCGTCTTTGCTTCATTGTAACTGTATGATTCGTGTTTCAAGAAGCCAAACACATACTTGAATACAGAGAAAACTATGCGTATTTAGATTAAAGTAAGAATACATGGTAAACGTATGTTGACTGAAGAACAAAAAGATGTGTAAGTGTACGTGTGTTTGCGCGCGCGTTCGTTTACGTGTTGTACTGGCGAAAAGTTCATAGAATTTGAACAGATGAACCAATCTTGCCACCTGACAAGCAATCCACCGTTTCACGAGTCTCGCCAGATTTTCGACACCACACACAAAACCATTCAATAAGAAGTTATGAAACACATTTTCAATCGTATTTTTTCACCGTCGAAGTTACTTCACTTTTTCGCTTGTCAAAATCCCTTAGCCTGTTACATATATATATATATATATATATATATATATATATATATGAAAAATTATGCTTAGCCGACGCGTTTCGTCATCTAAAATTCCATTAGATGACGGACACACAAACACACACACACACACACACACATATATATATATATATATATATATATATATATATATATATGTGTGTGTGTGTGTGTGTGTGGTTTCATACTGTTCGAAACGTTATTTTTTCTTTAAACGTTCATGAGTATTAATAAAGTGTGCTCTCTGTCTCTATATGTCTCTCTCTCTGTATATATATATATATATATATATATATATATATATATATATATATATATATATATATATATATATATATATACGTGTGTGTGTGTGTGTGTGTTGGAGAAATTCCAATCGCGCCGATCAATCGGCGGAACATTCAAAGTACAACTTATCCCAATTTTCATCTACTTGTTGACCTCAGTGTCTGCTTTTATGTTTACATACATATTATTGAGCACTTTTACTCATAATTATAGCAAACCTTAAACCTATATTTGCATCATATACATATATATATATGTGTGTGTGTTAGTGTGTGTTTGTGTTAAAATATAGCTGAAATAAAAAGCTTAATCGCAGTACCTTCTCTGATGTCTTTAATGAAACACACACACACATATATATATATGCATACATACATACATACATATATATATATATATATATATATATATATATATATATATATATATATATATATATATATATATATTCATACAGATTAGCGTAAGTGTAAGTATATGTGCGCGCGGACGTGTGTGTGTGTGTAGATAAGTATTTTTTGTCTAATTTATATTTTAATTACGGGCATATTATGAAAGTATAAACAAATATATATATATATATATATATATATATATATATATATATATATATGTGTGTGTGTGTGTGTGTGCGTCTGTATATATTGTGTGTATTTTGGCAGCAATTTTTTTCATTAATGCATGTTTCATTGAATAATATAAAAACTTGTCTATATTATTTAATGAATCATGCACTATATGTATGTATATATATATATATATATATATATATATATATATATATATATATATATATATATATATATATATATATATATATATATATATATATATATATATCATATATAGAGATGTATATATATACAGATAGATAGATAGATAGATAACAGCATGACATGAAGATTCCTTTTTAGTGTGAAACAGACTATCGCCTCTCGGTGTTGTCCTCAGTATCCACTTTTAAATTTGCATACTCGTTATCCATAATATTGAGCAGTTTACCCATAAATATAGCATATCTTAAAACTATAATTCATGATCTATATGCAAATATATATACATATATATATATATATATATATATATATATATATATATATATATATATATATATATACATATGCATATATATATATATTTATATATATATATGCATATGTATATATATATATATATATATGTATGTATGTATGTATGTATTAAATCACATACTCTATTTCACAGTGAAAGTTCTAGTAACGCGTATTCTTGTCACGTTTTTACTTAAAAATGTTTTCTTAAAGTATATCTAACCTTAACCCCTGTATATTGCGACTTATTTAAAAATAAAAAAGGAAGAGAAATACTGTATTTCATTTGGATTTTATCTCAACTGAGCAATTAATTATGTGTTTCTACATGTGTAGAAACTATGAATTAAAGATCAACTATGGATCGGAATCCGACAGGATGATAAGATAAACAACAAATAGGAAAAGAAAAGGTTTATCAATTTAACATGTTTCACTTTTATCAAAGCTTTGTCAAGTGTGTATTCGATTGTCTCTGTGCCTGTAAAGTTCGTCTAACATCGAGAGTCACCTTAATTATTAAAACAATAAGTCAAAATAAGTACTATCAAGTTTTCGAATATCGAATATCGAATATCGACACAAGATAGATTTTAAATTTCTCAAAATCTGTAACGCTGAGATTTTAAAAGAATTGTAAATTATTCCAAACAGCAGTGCCATAAAACATCTGAAAGTGGTGATATGGCTAATTATTTTGTTTTTGATTATTTTTTTTTTTTTTTTTTTTATCGCGACCTTCTATAAAATAACAATGCCGGTAAAATGGCATTTGAGAAAAAAAAAATGTCAGAGAGTATAATTCCATCCAAAAGTCCACAACAGTTGTACTTTTACCGTCCCTTTCGTTCAGTGCTTCTCGATTTTTGGCCTTCCGTTTGGTGCTTTGATGTCTGCTGGAACCTAGATCTACATCTTCGTTCCTAACGCAAACATCTAGCTACTATATCGGCTGCTCGGTAAATACTACTCGAACTACTAATTCTCTTACTCTCGATCCGCTCTTTGCGCTTGTTTCTATTAGCGGCACAGCAGTCGGCAGAAATGCAAGCTGATCGCCTGGCTGGTTGATATCGTCAGCTGATGCTACCTGTCCATCGAACGTAGTAACCGTGTTTTATGCATCGTACGCTTATTACCGACGGTGATCAATCTATTTGTCAAGGCTTGCTTGTTTAGTAAGCAAACCATGATCGCAAACATACACTGGTATTTAAGTTCTCCATTTCAAACTACAATGTAATGTGCCACAGATAGCAATAGTAGTAGTAGTATTAGAAGTAGTAGTAGTACTAGTAGTAATAATACGAAGAAGAAGAAAGAAAAAAAATGGAGAAAGAAAAGAGAGAACAAAACGGAAACAATTTTAAAGGACAGAAATAAGAGGGAACAGGGAAAAGAAGAGAAAAGTAATAGCTTACACCAAGGACATAACAAAGTAATGAGAGAGGGGTAAAACGGAGTCTTTATTCTCTCACACTCTCCTTGTTAGATCAATAATATAGCATTCATGTATATATCGTTGTTATCAATTAGATTTCTACTTACATATAAGCTTTAAGTTTTAAGGAAAAAAAAAATCAAAAACTTAATGCAAAATTCTTGATTATTTTTTTCATTTTTTACTAAAAACAAAAAAAAAAAGAATATATTATTTAGCCTCGAATCAACGGATTCAATTGTGTTAAAAAGCGTTGAAAAAGTTTCCCCTTACACGAAAAAAAGACACGATAACTACATCTGCTGCCTTCCGACTTTTTATCGTTAAATTATGAAACAAAAAAATCACTTGAAACACTCCAAACAGCAAGAATAATAATAAAAAAAAAGCAAAGAAAGATATTGTATCATAAAATCACATCAAATATGCGCCAAAAGCATAACTAAACTGTTTATTCTTATGAAACAGAAATCCCTTCAAATTAACATTACTGTACATGATTTTTCATAGGCATCTATACATACACATACAAACATATACGAGATATACATACTTATATACAAATATATATATATAATATATATATATATGTATGCATATGTATAATGCATGATTTTGAGTGAGTAACAACATCAATGTTTTGGTATTGTCTACATTTATAAGCAT
>CAHIKZ030004911.1:3382500-3397500 GCA_903632075.3 Acanthosepion pharaonis
TGACACAAGGCTACAAGCGCAGTGCACCCAGTGAAGACTCTACTTATTATAGTAGCATCGTTCAGAGTACATAGTTTACAAAACATTGAACAACGTCGTGCTAACGCTTTTAATATTTAGTAAGCTTACACTCATCTGGCACAAGTGCACGAGCGCTGAGCGCCCAGTGAAAACAGTACTTGCTATAGTATAAGTGGTTTCCTTAGAGTTGGGAATTTTGTATAATTTTTGTTGGAAGTATTTGTTAGTTGTTTTTCTTTTTTTTTTTTTTTTTTTTTTTTTTGTGAGTTCATTTTTTTCACGTTTAAGATAAAAAGTTATGGGTAATATAAAAGTTTGAATATGTTCTCAATATAATCTTCTTCATCACTAATTTATTCAGGGTTACCTATCCTAAGGGCTCTAAGGTAAAATTCTATAATTATTCCAGATTTTATTCTCCATTTGTGGTGGGAATAGAAATTGATAAGTTTATTTTTGTTAGTGTTTTTGGTAAACTTTAAAACCTAATTTATCATAGTTACGTATTAATAGGATATCGAGGAAAGGTAGAGAGTTAACAACAAAAATTATACAAAATTCATAATCCTACCCTTCTACACTTCAACACTTCAACTAAACTCGCAAATGAATTAGCTATCCCTGACACGAGGATCGTTACCACACCCACTATCGGAGATTTAATCAGGATGAAAAAATAAAACAAACACCAATTCAAATGCCGGGGTTTATCAAATCAAATATCTACAGTGCAATAACATGTACATTGAGGAGACATCAAGCGATCTAAAAATTCGCATCAAGGAACAGAAAAGAGACTTGCGATTAGATAGACATTCAAACTCTCTCGTATCTGTCTATATTTCTCAGGTGGGGTATTATGTACACTACTTACATTATTCGGACTATTGCCGCCATATTTATTACAATGTTTCGGGGTTCAGTTCGACATTCCAACCACCTGAAGAAGGCCGAAGCGTACAACGGCCGAAACGTTGTAATAAATATGGCGACAAAGATGAGGACAATAGTCCGAATAATATAAATAGTGTAAACTCTCTCGTCTTACACCTCAGTGTCGTACGACATAACTTTAATTTCACCAATGCCAGCCTTATTTAAATAGAACATAATCCTTTAAAGAGAAAATATTATGAAAACATATTTATAGCAATACTACCAACTATTAATACACATTAAAAAAAAAAACTACATTACTTCACCATTTTTCCTACAGATCCATTATTCATGAATCTAACTTATATTTTTCTAATACATAAAAATCTATGAAGGTATATGTAAAAAAAAAATACACACGAGATCTGCTTTAATAAAAAATAAAACCAAAACAAAGTTTTTCAAAACATCCTGATGCGTCTCACTGAGTTTTACAGACTTTAGCATCCAGAATGTTTCTCACACATATTTGAATTTTATCTGTTACTTCATTACACGTGACACGTATCTAACCAATAAGAAATAACCAAACACAACATTCCATTAATCTGCGTCTCTTTGCTTTTTATCATTTTTATCTTTTCTATCTTGATCTCTTGACAAAGCTTTAATAAAGTGAAACATTTTAGATTAAGATCTCTTCCTTATCTAGTTTCTATCCTATCATTTTTTTTTTACTATCAATACTTCATCTATAATTGATCTTCTACTCATATATATATATATATATATATATATATATATATATATATATATATATATATATATATATAATAAGAAGAAGAATAAAAAGAAAGGAGAAACCGCAAACGTTTTTGGTTGTAATGAGGTTTCTTTAAAAAATATATTATGCTTTGTTTGCGGTTTCTCTTCTTTTATTATACACACTTTTCTCTCGTTGATACTACTATAACCTCTTTCTTTTTTTATATATATATATATATATATATATATATATATATATATATATATATATATATATAGTTGTATATTTGGGCAGCAATTCATCTTTATTTCATGTTTCATTTAACAACACTGATAAGCTACTTTTATTTCGTTTTTATTAGATTTTTCTTGTATGCGAACAAGTGTCTTTCATTTCTGAAATCAATGAATGGAAAAAAAAACCTCCTCAAATGTTTATAGATTCCGAGTACTTTCGACTAAGCTATTGGATATTCTCAAGACTTTTTGTCATCATACTCTAACAAATTATATGCAAGCTCTCTTTTAGATAGTATAACAGTTACCGATTTTTTTAAAGAAAAAAACAGGAAACCAAACCATAATATCAATTATGAATACGTACTGCGCGTGTTCGAAATTTAAGAATATCTGTTTCTTAAAACTGAACAGATCCAAACCATATATGGCAGCATTAATCCATTTTTGGCCTGATCTAGTTCTTATGAAGGTAGAGGCTAGCAAGATGATTCTGGTACTTATTGAAGCGGTACAAGCAGCTGACAATTTTTCGAGCATCTTTGGAGATGGTTCTTATGTACGAGTTCCACTTGAGGGCTGAGTTTAGTCAGGTCTTAGTTAAGTTAAAATCTCAATATGCGCTCAAGGTACGGGGCCTCCCTGAGCGGATATCTATTCGTCGTGATTGACTGAAGATTAAACGTACAGGTGGATTATATAAAATGATCATATATACAATATATGTAATTAAGTGAATATGCTGGTCAAATGATAAAGCGAGACTCAAATCTTACGTATCTAGCTTTACATTTTTATTCGAAAAATGCAACAATAACGCGGAGGTGCTTTTGGATTATCGACACTGGGAAGAGAAAACTCGGCAGCTCTTCAGTATAGAGATTTTCAAAGCGTAGCTTAGATGTGTCACAAAGCCGAAAGTATGGAGCACTAAATGAGGATCGAACTCAGTAGTCAGTTGTAATCGTTCTAGCAAGACAAGCTTACTAACCATTATACCACCTCGACGTGTCCCAGCTCCTAACTATATATGGCAAAAGTACTCAATTTTTGGTCCGATCTGCCTCTTGTAAATCTGGAGGATAGCAGGAGGAGTCAGGTTCTTACTGGAATGCTAAAGAGAACTGACCATTTTTCCAGCATCTTTATAAATAGCATATCAGGTCTGTGAAGAAGTTACATATTTATCAAGCGGCGCCAGTAATTGACTTTGACATCACATTCTCATATATGGTTCCAACGCAATCATAGCTTCCTAATTTTGGGAACTGCCGCAATACAATCTACCTCTACCTTATTTCCTTTGGCTGTCATATTAATATAAGCCTAGTAAATACGCATGCACATGGTAAATGGTTAAAAATTATTGACATATCATCTCTCTCTCTCTCTCTCTTCAAGTACTCTATCTCTGTATGACATAAGTGGTCATAGCTTTCCACGGATTACTTTTCTTTAGCATCTGTAAACTGTGCCTTGACATGATTGTTCGTGGTAAAGATAATGAAGTGGTTTCTCGTTGCTTTCTTCAGAGCTATAAATTCAGAGTTTTCTGTCTCCTAGGCCGGTTACCAACCAAGGCGAGAAATCAAAATCTGACCTGCTATTTAGTTCATAATTGGTGGGAGAATAGATGGAGTCTTGGCTTTTCGAACGGCATTAGTGCGAAATGCAACGCAAACTGTCTCAGGTGGAGTTTGAATTCAGATTGTCGATTCCATCCATGATAATAATCACCGTTAATCCACTCTAACCACACTGCCCACCCAACTAAGTCTTGCTAACTGTCTGCCCAGAAGCACCTCCATATATCGAGGTCTTCTGTTAGTATAGCAATTTGCTATACTAAAAGAAGATATGGCACCAGTGAGAATGATACTCACTACTCAGTCATAATTTATTTAGTAAGACAAGTTTGTTAGTCATTACATTACCTCGTGGTCTTCTCTTAGTATAAGTCGCGAGATTGTAATAACGCTGGCTTGCGAGGCCTCTCACGTCGCTTACATTGTCTGGCTTTGCCCAACGGTCACCTATCTGAGTACTGACTCGTAATTTTGCTTAACTTCGATGGTCATTGAAAACCGATAACCGTAGAGAGGTAAGCGACGTCGAGCCTGGTCGAGCCAGATGGCTGGCTACATGTGAATACCAGATGAGGTAATCTTGGATGTGCGGGAATTGTGCTTTGGTGTTGCTAATCGGAGAGCCGAGTTTCAATTCCCGTTGTATTGGTTATATTCACATACGTGCAAATACCTTTGGTAAAGTTATGAATCCACAACTTCTACCCCCCAGCTATGGGTTAATTAGTATGACTTGTATCACTAAACTATTATTATTTTAAAAATTTCTTGCAATCTAAAATTAGTTTCTGTTTTCTAATAGCCTGCAAAGGATTGATAAGCTAGAAAAAAAAACGTAACAATCATTCAATTTGGCACAAGGCTCTGATTTCTGGGCATTTAGTGAGGACCGAACTCAGAACTAAAGACAAACCAGATAAGCTTGTTAAACATTACAGTAACCTTGTTAGGCACTTCAACGTGGTATCTACAAGCATGTCTCCCTATATCAATTACAAGTTCCATTGTCACTGAGTGCTCTATACTTGCAGCCTTGTGTCAAACCTAAGCTACGCTATTATTTGAAGTACAGATTATGTTAACTTTGGGTTTGAAATAGACTGGTCGGAATTAGAAAGCCTTATTCAATTCACTGCTTTTATTAAATATTCATAAATTTTCTTCCTTATTTTAGGCACTGGGCATTAGGATTGTATTTAATATTCGGAAAAATCTTCCAACGACTCCTTTTATTCTAACTGCTTCATCTATGGTAGATTAATTTATTTACTACAAAATCGGTTCTCCACTTCTTATTATCATAAGTTCAATATGTTTAAATACTAGAATAAAAACAAAGATTGCTTTTTTATAGGCCTTTCACAAACTTGTATCTAAAGATGATTTACTAAGGGTGAGAAGACATGAAATCTTCGGAAGTATACACCTCCAACCAAATAAAGCATACGCAAGAAATAGGCCCTGAATAATGAACTGTTTACGAATGAAGATTATAAATACTTCTTCTTCGATCCTTACGGATTGGCGCTACAGATTCACAAACAAGAAACTGTCAGATAACAGAAACTAAATCACTTGAGAACTTTTAGTATCAGCAGCAGCTAAAATGGAACTCAAAGCAAAAACAATGGCGATTTTTTAAGCATAGCTTAGATGTGGCACAAGACCAAACATATAAGTCACCCAGTGAGGATTGAACTCTTTATCCAGTCGTAATTGATCTAACGAAACAAGCTTGCTAACCATTACACCACTAGTAATTTTCTAAGAGATACCTTAGATCTGACACAAGGCCGAATGTATGATGCACCCAGTGAGGATCGAACTCTCTAGTGAGTTGTGACTGATCTAGCGAGACAAGCTTGTTAACCATTACACCACTGGTGATTTTCTAAGCGTAGCTTAGATGTGGCACAAGGCCGAAAGTATGTGGCACCCAGTGAGAATCGAAATCACTATTCAGTCGTAATTGATCTAGCGAGACAAGCTTGCTAACCATTAGACCATCGGTGACTTTCAATGTGTAGCGTAGATGTGGCACAAGGCCGAAAGTACGGAGTACCCAGTGAGGATTGAACTACTCACTTGTAATTGTTCTAGCGAGTACAAGCTTGCTAACCATTACACCGCGTCGAATTGCTATCGATTTTCGAATCGTAGCATAGCCGACGATATATACTGTGAGGATTGAACTCAGTACTGTCATAATTGATCTCGCGAGAGAAGCTCGCTAACAATTTCACCACGTCGAGGTACCCACTAGAAGCGAAAACAATGACATAATTAAGATGGTATTTATCAATCCACTCACGGGGATCGAATGTGGCACAAGGCCTTTTTAATGTGGGTATCTCTGAGCCCGTAGGCCCAGCCAAAAATAAATAACCATCCAAACCCGCCGAGGCGGGCTAGTTCCGTCAACCTCCTCCAACGAAACCCTACCCTTCGGCAGAGCTTCGTCCGGGTTCCTCTCTGCAAGCAGAGAGTTCGACAGACACCCGACCCGGCAGCTCACAAAGAACAGATACTACTCTTTGATCCTAGCCACCGGGCCGAGCGGGTATTCTTTTTATAAATACATAATAATGACATAATTAAGATGTTGACAGTATTTACATTAGTCGGACTATTGTCCTCATCTTTGTCGCCATATTTGTCACAACGTTTCGGCCGATGTACGCTCCGGCCTTCTTCAGGTGGTTGGAATTTCGAGCTGAACCCTTTATTTCGATCACTGGGGTAGACTGTTCTAATTCCACGTGCCATGTTTGATGGATGTCAGTTATCAGTTATCTCCTGCTAATTTTCCCTCTGAAAGTTCTCCACTGCCTTAACCAGGAATTGAACTCACCTTCTTTGGGTCTGTCACTGGATCTAACCAACGCCTTTATCCACTGTGCCATGTGTCCAGTGACAGACCCAAAGAAGGTGAGTTCAATTCCTGGTTAAGGCAGTGGAGAACTTTCAGAGGGAAAATTAGCAGGAGATAACTGATAACTGACATCCATCAAACATGGCACGTGGAATTAGAACAGTCTACCCCAGTGATCGAAATAAAGGGTTCAGCTCGAAATTCCAACCACCTGAAGAAGGCCGGAGCGTACATCGGCCGAAACGTTGTGACAAATATGGCGACAAAGATGAAGACGATAGTCCGACTAATGTAAATACTGTACGTTATACCTCATCTCAGAAATATAGACAAACTCTAAGATGTTGACGTTCTATACTGCTTCAAACAAAACGTTAGCATGGAAACCTCAATCAACACTGGAAAGTGCGAGAATACTGTACGTGAGAAATCTATTTTTCCTGAAAAAATGTTTTAAGGGAAAGACTTTATAAATCTCAACCAAGTTGCTCGGTCAATGAATACAGAATGTTTCCTTATAAAGAAACAATTAATAATTCCATTACAATTAGAGACTGGGAGAACAGATACATCACTTGGTATTATCCTAATCCCCCACCTCATCCCACGTTGACAGAATATGGCACAAGTGTAAAGTGGGTAGCCCAAGCGTGCACATAGGCTAATTTCGAAAATTGCCCAGTCCCCGTAACCATCGTTGAACTTGAGTGGATATTCCACTGTCCCTATCCTCTTTCGTGCAATGAGGAAGGTCCTTCTTCAGGGTTGGAATCCTCGATATCAGACATCCTTTAATTATTTGGTGTGTTTCTGTCCGACAACAGAAACACGGTGAGCGATAGTTTGTCCGCTCGAAGGCAGCTACTACGCTTTGATCCCAGCCCGATAGCCAAGGAGTAAAGTACTGTGTAACTCGAGTAGCACTGGCTACTCGGCCAGTGAATGCCAAATATTTCCTTATAAGAAAACGGCTAATATTTCCATTATCCTGAAATATGAGGAGAACAGCTTCTACTTTTGATCCAAGCCCAATGGCCAGGGAATGAAGAAAAGCTAACTCGAGTAGCACTTGCTGTTCGGTCAATAAATGCTGATTGTTTTCTTATAAGGAAGCGAAAAGAATTGTCATTAACATTATTGCTTTCTTAAATGGTACACAAATTGTACTCGCAAAATTACTATTCATCCTCTACCTAATGACATACACTACTGCTGATCACTATTCCTGTATGATGTACTGCTCCACCTCCGAGCATACATTTTGGAATAAATATATATATTTTTTCACCATGCATAGTTTCGCCATTGGCTTTATTACAATTTCTACAGTCACTACAACAGAACCTTTCAATTCTGCGAACAATTTATATACATTATGCACACATATTACGTGGGGATGTTTCTATTTCGCTACCTCGTTGCTTCACCTTTCCAATATTCCGATATACCTCTAGTTCAACGACAGACTTTACAGCTAAGATCCGCCATATATACAGGGATGAACTATCCTCATTCTCTTTGTGTCCCATTAGGAAGAAAGAATGTCCATTCCAACAGCTTCTTTCCAAGAGCCGCTGTTCTTTCTCGAGAGGATGCTTCCTCGACCATTATAATCTTAAACTTTTCAAGTCTAGTATCAACTGTTTCTATTCTGCATATCATATGAATCTACAATTCTTAGGTCCATAAAACCACATTAATTAACCCTCTACCTAGAGTGATTCTCGCGCATTTTATTGGATGAAAATGCGTAAGGATTATTTAACTTTTAAAATTTCTTAACTATCTTTATTCGGCATACTCTTAAGTAGAGGAAATTAACAAAAGACTTTCTACTTCAATAGCACTTTTTTAACGCCTCCATTGATTCTTTCGCTTTCTTATCATATCTCATTGCGATCATAACATTTTAATCATAAATTTGCTGTCATAACTCATTGCGATCATAACTCTCCATTGATTCTTTTCTTTTGTTAATATAATTCATTGCGATCATAACTTTGTTATCATAACTTTATTGTCATAACTCATTGCGATCATAATTTTGTTATCATAACTTTGTTATCATAACTTTGTTATCATAACTTTGTTATCATAACTCATTGCGATCATAACTCTCCATTGATTATTTTGTTTTGTTATCATAACTCATTGCGATCATAACTTTTTTATCGTAACTTTGTTGTCATAACTCATTGCGATCATAACTTTGTTATCATAACTTTGTTATCATAGCTCAGTGCGATCATAACTCCCCATTGATTCTTTTGTTTTGTTATCATAACTCATTGCGATCATAACTTTGTTATCATAACTCATTGCGATCATAACTCCCCATTGATTCTTTTGTTTTGTTATCATAACTCATTGCGATCATAACTCTCCATTAACTCTTTTGCTTTGTTATCTGTGAATTTTCATGAATTCTATAGTTGAGTGCTTTCTCGTTTCCGTTTCTACACACTGTTTGGAATTCAGAGCTTTCCTTCTCTGAAACTGGTTGCCACAGTTTACCCTAATATTTAATCACTAACCAGTGTTGGGTGGGGGAGAAGAGACGTATTCATGCCTTTCCCGAGGATATAATGTAAAAGTGAACGCAACTGACCAGCCCGGTATTTGAACTTCAATCGTTCATTCCACTTTCAGCGTTGATATTCGTTACACCAACCGCATCTTCCGATGTTAAATTTTTGATCTGGCACAAGGCCATTGTCTTGTCATCTCTATTTACAGTTGTCTGTGGTTGTTAAATTTGCCGGTATCGATTCTTTCGTGCTGCAACTGATTCTCTATCAGTACGAGGAAAGGAAAGGAATATTTTTGCCGTCGCTTGAAAATACTTTCGCTTTTCTTATCTCAATGTTCAATAGTTAAGCCGAGATCAATCAAACACAAACTCACTGACCTTTTGGCGCTTACAAATGCCTATTTATAGATATTTGCTGCGCTTAGTATGTACGACACAAGGCTAGTAGTATAGAGCACCCAGGAAGGTGCAAAATCACTATCATTTTAATGATTTGAAATAAAAGTATACGAATTCTTATTCTCCAACTAAATTTCACATAGTCTGTCACAAGGCCGCAAATGTAGAGTTCCCTAAGAATTTATTTAACTAATAATGCTTCTGCGAGACCAGCTTGATAAACATTATTTCCCTAGGAAATTCACTAAGATTTGTTTAGTCTGATACAAGGCCATTAATTTACAGCTTTCGAATTCACTATGTAATAATCTCACATAGTCTAGTGTGTTTTTTTAAGAATTACTCTTCAGCGATGTACACACAAATATCTAATAGATATTTAGTAAGTTCAGTTTGTTTGACACAAGGCAGCGAATTGTGAGCGTTCGAGTTCTCATGAGAGATTAGCTTTTTATAAATGACTCTACAGTGTGACAACTACAAATATCTATTTATAAATAATTAGTAAGATTAACTTAGTCTGACTCAAGGCCACAAATTGAGAGCATTCGAATTCACGATACAGTAATGTTGCCAAGATTAGCTATTTAAAATTGACTCTACGTTAAGACACCTATAAATACCTATCTGTAGATGTTTAGCAAGATTTGCCTAGTCTGGCACAAGGTAACACACGTAAAGCACTGCAGTAGTAACGGCTTGCGAGATTAGCTTACTTAAGATTAATTATTAGTAATTAATAAACTTGGATTAGTACGGTAGATTACAGGAGAAATAATACTGCGGGTTGATTTAACGGGTGTACGGGTGGTGTAATGGATAATATCTCAGAATGAGAATTCGTAGAGCCGAGTTCAAACCCCAGTGGCGTTCATTACATTCACTTACGCGCAAATACCATGCGGAAGTGCATGAAACCATCTCTTCTCCCCCCCACCCTTCTATATAGTAGGATAGACTACTATTTCTGTGGAGAGAGACATGATCGCCCAAGTTTTAATGGTCTGCATAACTAACTCTTTTAACATTACTCTAAAAATGCCGTTTGCTGTGTTACATCTTAGTTTGTTTTCTGTTTCTTCCCCATCATTTCATGAATCATGAAATTTTTATATATTTTTGTAAAGAAAAAGAAAAAAAAAAAGGACATTTTGGACTCTCATCAGATTTTTATCTCGTGGGGTGTTTTTTGTAGCTCCCCACCCCCTGTGAATATGCGGTATTTTGGTGTATGCAGGATCGAGAGGTGATGGATAATTTCTTTTGGTGAATGAGCAAATTGTAATGAATGAATGGGTCGCGAATCTGATTAAGGAGGACTAGGATAGCTGAGGAAGACCAGCGCCCTCCTTATTTCTACGACCTTCCCCCAGGCCACGTGCCACAATTCCTGTAATAGCAGAAATAAATATCCTGTAAAAATGTCGCTTGTCATTTACAATTATGTAGTATTAGGGCGTTTAAGTTCTACTACCTAAGGAAATTGTGGAGAACCATTATCGCCCATGTAATGAAGGAGGCATGGAGGAATCGGAGAGCCGAGTTCGAATTCCAGTCAAATCCATTACATTCACTTACGTGCTAATACCCTTGGGAAAGTGAATCCTCTTCTCTCCCCCGCCCAGCTAAGGGTAAATAGCAAGACAGATTGGGTTCTATAGCCTTGGATGGCAACTGGTCTACCACAGAAAGAAATGGCAACCTACTGCGGGAGAAAATCTTTCTCGTCAGTAATTTATCGTGTATTACGCAAGGCATATAACTGATTGAATGAAGGAACTCGACACATAGAAAATCATCACAGCAGTTAATTTAAAAGTTAGGTTTGGTTTGTTTTACGACACATCGACTTTCAATGGGTTCTTTAATGCCGATATGATTTTTATTGCTGGTTAGTATTTTTTTCAATGTATTGCTGGTAAGATATTTTTCAAAAATGCATTGCTGGTATTAAAACCTATTTTTACATTATCATTGTATTTTGACCCCCAGTGTGGGGATTAAATATTTGCCCAAAGCTGAGACCCTAACAGGTGTTACCACCCTGTGTCAGGGTGAACCTGGGAACATCAGCACTTGAGAAGTGGCTCTACGCTCCTCAGAACCTCCCGATCAGAGGGTTGTAGTTTATCGTCTCACACAGGACGGTAAAATTTATGTTGAGGGGTAAGGTTATACTAGTACGTGAGGATTCCTGTATTTGTTATTGTATATTAGGGGCTCCCTTAAGTTGATCCCTTTGTTTCAATGCACAGTTTTGGCTGGTTCCAGGAATAATGATTTTTTTTCTCTAGTGGGTAGAAATCGTGCTGCTTTGGCAAATGTGAAGGTTTTATATTTTTGAATTTCATGAACGCTTTTTATCATTTAAGATTTTCATCAGCTGAGATATTTTACTAGATAATGTTACTGTAAAAATGCATTTCTAGATGAAGTCATTGATCTTGGATCTTTTTTTTTTTTTTTTTTTGATTCTTTTATTTGTTGTGCAATTATTAAATTAAACCTTTTATGGCAAACAAAAATCCGTTCGCTCGCATCTCATTTCCTCCTCGACAGAAAAAAATTAAAATGTAAAAACATATTAAATTCTTCCCTTGGGTATTTCCTTCCCATTCTGCAACACTTAAGTATTGTAACTTAAGGCATATCTATTCTTGATATATAATTTCTTTACTAAGAACTGAATCCGTACAAAAAATAATAAAAGAATAATTTTATCTTGTTAATTTTACGTATTTAGTAAAGATGATGTTGGATATGTACACACACACATACATCCATATATATATATATATATATATATATATATATATATATATATATATATATATATATATATATATATATATATATATATATATATGCTTCCTGAAAAATAGTTGTATTAGTTATCTTGAATAAAAATCGTTTTAAAACACTTACCACAAAGACATTACGTAAGTCAGTTTTTGATAAACGAATAGAAAATAAGTGATGTTATTATTAGAAGGAGGGTGGAGTAATGGATAGCCGATGAAGAATCGGAGAGCCGAGTTCGAATTCCAGTCGAATCCCTTACATTCACTTACGTGTTAATACGTTTGGGAAATGTATGAATCCTCTTCTTCTCCCTCCAGCTATGGGTTAATAGCAGGACAGACCGGGTTCTATAGCCTTCGGTGGCAACTGGTCTACCACAGAAAGAAATGGCAATATACTGCGGGGAAAAATCTGCCTCGTCAGTCATGTATCGAAAGATACACGATCGCCTATGCGTATATCACGCATGCTACATAATTGACTGATTATTAGAAACTGTAATTCCTTATATGTACTCAAAATAAATATATCAATATCTGATGTCTGTATTTTCTTTCTTTTTGCTTTTTTCTAGAGCTACATTCTAAACGTTTGTACATCGCATCAGTTTTTATATATATATATATATATATATATATATATATATATATATATATATATATATATATTAAAAATTTTCATTAATTTTCCATATCATTGAGTTTAGTACCATGTATATATTTCTTTAAAATTCATATTTTGCTATACATTATTGTACATTGAATTTAATGAATTTTCTGAATTACTAATCTTTGACTTGTATTTCTTTCATCTTATTTCTCTCGCTTATTTACACCAAATGTAATAAGATGTAACAGTATTAAGTTGTCTGAATTGCTTAGATGAAGCATTGTCAATTATTATTAATTTTTGACTCGTATTTCTTTCATCTTATTTAACTTGCTTATTTATATAAAGTAGCAATAAGATATAATAGTCTTAAGTTGTCTGAATTTCTTAAATAAAATATTGCCCATTATTATATATTTTTGACTAGTATTTCTTTCATCACATGTTATTATATCTATGCTGTTGCCTTAATGTTTGAAGAATAAAGAAACTACTTTAAGGTTGCGATAGAAAGGTTGCGATGAAAAAATAGTCGTTAAAACAAAAATCAAAGATGAAAAAATAAGTCGACTTAAAACCAATAGGTGAAAATAAAAAGAAAAAAAAAGTTTTTTAAAAAAGAAATAAGGACAATAATTCCAACAACGTTTATATCTCATTCCTACTTGGCATGAATAAGCAAAAGTAGCAAGATCAAAGAAATTCGACTAAGAATTAATAATATTAACAATATTTTATGTAGGACTAGCAGCATGGCCCGGCGTTGCCCGTACTTGATTCAAAAATCGTACGACTCATACAGCAATCGCTATCACTTGCCTTTAAAGGAGTGGCCTTTTCCGTGCTGATGTTGCTACATGCCTTACTTCTTGCCTATCTCACGCTGCGAATTTTTTCTAAGCTCTATACTAAACATTAAATCTGTTACGAAAAAAGAACTAAACAAAATGAACACAAAACGATCAGCTTTAAAAAAGGACTCGTAACTGGAAAAACTGAATGAAAAAAGAACAACAAATACTTTTTCACACCAAATCCACTTCTGCGGAATCAGAATCAACGTTGAGTTTAAGCAAGCGAATGAGCCAATTGGAGTAAAGTGCAATGCAGATTTGAATTTTTCCCACTTGTGATGAATGCAGCTATCGAATTTTTTTTTGCATGCTAGCATACTAGTTAACATTAAGAATCTTCCTGCCTATTCGTGGCAGCCAGCTATTGGCTCTCACTCTGGCCAGTACAAAATGGCCGCAAGCTACATGAAAACTGCCGTAGAAGCATGAAAAAATCGATTATTTTACTATCGATATGAGTTGGGAAATGCAAAATCGGTCTTGGCCTTCCCGCTAACTTGGAGCATGTGCATGTAAATTTTTGGTGCAAATCTGTCGAAAATTGCATGTGCATTCGTTACACACACACACACACACACACACACACACACACACACACACACACACACACACACATCCTGCCTTTTATAGATAGAGATCTTTATACGAAGCTGTTTCTTTTTCTTCTAAGTACTCAACAAAAATTAGATATGGTACTCACAAATAATAAGTTTATTAATTATCTATCAAATGCATTTCATTAATCTTGTTACATATTTCAAACTACTTCAGAGGAATTACGTCGACATTTTTTTTTTTTTTAATATTAAACTAATTTTTATTAACAGTTTGGTTTTCTGGTTTATATTTGTTTTACGACATATCAACACCTAAATGGGTTATTTAACGCCGACGGGATTTTTAGGACAGATCCGGATGAATGGAATATGTATTCTTCGTAAGAAATCAGTTTGTAGATCAGGTTTCATTGACGTATTTTTGTAAAGAGAGGTTTTGTCAAGCGTCAAATCTATTGCTGGAATTTTTTTTTTTTTTTCAAAAATGTATTGCTGGTATTTTTACTATAAAAATCTATTTTTATACTTTCATAGTATTCGACCCCAGTTTGGGGTTAACTATTCGTCCATAGCTGGTACAGTAACAGGTGCTTCCACCCCAGGTTAGGATGGATCTGAAAACACCAACAATTAAGAGGTGGTTCCATGCTCACCAAAACCTCCCAATCAGAGGCCTTGCTGCCGGATGTAGTTTATCGTCATACCCAGCATGGTTTAACAAGTCAATGTGATTTATTGTAGATGTTCATAAATGAGATATGTACTTATCATTATCATTCAGTTCCATGACCAGTTTCTTCCATATAGCAGGGCTTCATTATTGCTTGGCATGACTTGGGTATGCAAACCTGCCAGAGTTTATCCTTCCCAATGTCAAAGCAGCCAATTTTCT
>CAHIKZ030004911.1:3402500-3490000 GCA_903632075.3 Acanthosepion pharaonis
GAATTTTTTTTTTTCATTATGGAATTATATATGTATAGGTGTGCGAAGCGGATATAAAAATCCGAGCGTTGATTGCAACCGTGCAGTCTAAACGATTCCCCTCAGTTTCCTTATGCGTTTATCTTTGTTTTCATCAGTTTTTTTATTAAGCATCCCGCATTGTGATGAGAAAAGATCTGTGGTGAAACGTGATATATTGCAAGAAATTGAACACAAATTTCCAGACACGTCTGTGAAAAAAAAAAAAAAAAAAAAAATTTTTTTTAAATATCAGCGTACCCAAATCTTCTTCCTCTCGGTACATAATAGCAAACGAAGCTGGCGATTTTTTTTTAATCGCCCCATCCTACACATACATAATTCCAACGAGAAAGACATTTATGTAGTCCTATGAAGTGGCACTTGAAGGTTTATGCACGAAACAATCGCCATGCATGAAGAAGTAAGTAATAACGAGACAATGTTTTATTGTACATGGAATATTACTGTCATATATGGTCTAGTCCCCCCGCTCTTTCTCTCGAGGTCCTCGACAAAATCCAAAGACGAATATGCAATGTGATAGGTCCTGATCTGGCATCTGGTCTACAGTCGCTTTCTCACAGACGTTCCATGGCCCCTCTGTCTCTTCTACAAGTATTTTCACGGCAACTGTTCCGACTAGTTACTTTCACTGGTACCCGGACTGTATGAATTTAAGCGCAGATAGACATCATCGTGTTCGAGCACACATATATACGCAATTACCATTCTATTTCGGTACCGAGACTGTAGCGTTACATATGTAGTAACGTTCTCTTAACAAGGAAGAAGTGGGTGGGGTTTTAACGGTTTTCAGATCGCCCGTCTGCGCCGTCAGACAAGTTCACATTTCCTCACACATATATGTAGATGCTTGCCCACACTCTAGGTCATAGTACCACCACATGTTGGGTTCTGTCTGTGGATATAATGATGATGACGTTTTTTATTTTTAGCAACACTAACTGCTGGTTTATTTTTGACGATTGTGATTATGTTAATCGTAATAATAAATGTGATATTATTATTTATATATTGATAATAATTATTGATGTGTTGTTGGTTATCATAAACAGTGAAGTTAGCCTTAATGATGGTGGAAACGATAATATAATAATGAAAAAATGACATTAATGACAGTGGTAATTATGATAATAGTTGGGGTAACCATGAAAATGATGATGATTGTAATAATAATAATAATAATAATAATAATAATAATAATAAAAACAATGACAATGATAAAAAAGAGTATAAATGGTGGTAGAGATGGTTATGGAGTGAGTGTTCTATATATATATATATATATATATATATATATATATATATATAAAAGAAAGAACAGTAAGATATATAACCCGGTGTTCTTATAGATATTTTTATTTTTTACAAAATAGTGCTCAATGTAAATTTAAAAATAATAATTTTAATTGATTTAAAAATTTGTTTTTTCCGCTACACAGTTCTAACCATGTTTCAAAATAGAAGCTAAAGCCCTGAATTTAATCTTGCAATTAAATTAAAAGCATTAGTTCCATTTCATCCTCAAGCGAATCTTGAGTAACATACATATATATATATATATATATATATATATATATATATATATATATATATAATAAATTTAATATTAAAGCTTAATAAACTTCTACTCGCATCATAACAACAAAATAAAATCCGGACTGATCATCGGATTCTATTTAAGAACACTCAGAATTTGCAGCCCTCAGTCTTTACGCCAATAGGAGAAATATATTGAAAGACCCTGCAAATATATATTCAAGACCCTAACTATTTCATATTCAATGCGAAACAAAAGGCTATTCCAAAAGAGCTACCCAACGAATCAAAAATAGATTATTCTACCCTCGGCAACTACGGCTGGGAGAAAAATATATATATATATAATTTTTGCAACTTTTGCATTCAATGGATTTAATGTCTTGTATTTTCTTATGGTGGTCCGTGAGAACTGAGTAGTTCTGCTCACAGCCTTCCACATACCAGTCAAGGAGAAAGAAATCTTTCACTTCTTGCCTCTTTAACTTCTAAGAGGAGGGGAAACCTCAACACTGTGAAAAACCATTGCATTATGCCTGTCACCATGACCTGTTGTGAGATGGACAACTGACTGAATAAATGAATCATATATATATATATATATATATATATATATATATATATATATATATATATATATATACCAGGGAAATCAGCACTCAGAAGCGACAGACTGTTTTCATGCTAAACGCAATCGTCAGGCCACATACTGTTTATTTCAGTGATGCAATTGTGGGTAGTCTATTGCATTGTGGGTATTCTATTCTAACGGTTATTTGTGCTGGAGTGGTTTGTTAATTTGCTTATTACTTATTTTATTTATTTGGATGAATTTATTTTATTTGTTTTTGCTTATTTATTTTTATTTTATTTATTTTTATTTATTCTTTTCAGTTTTCAGCTTTTAAGTAACGTAGTAAAAATTTGTTTTACTGTCTGCATTTTCAGATGAGTTCTGATCGTTGATTTAGTAGTTCGTTTTGGTTTGGGAAGATAATTGTAACTATTTTTTCCTCCAAGCAGAATTTGTAGTTTTGTGATTGATTGTTGTAGGCTGATGTTCTTATTTTCCACGATATTTCAGGAGTGATTTGGTTTTTGGTTTTAATTTCCCAAATATACTTGGAAAGCATTGTGCTGTCCGCGTATATACTATTTGTGAAACTATTAGATATATACTATTTGTGAAAGATGTTTTGTGCTCTTAGATTCTTTTGTTTCCAGGGTCCTTGAATTTACTCCTATATATATTTTTTATTCGTTATCTGATGATTTGAATGATGATTTTATATGTGGCCTGACGATTGCGTTAAGCATGAAACAGACTGTCGCCTCTGAGTGTTGTCTTCAACGTTCTCTTTTATATTTACATACGCTCTATCTCTAATATTGAGCACTTTATCCTATAAATATAGCATACATTAAAACTATATTTCTTCATATATATATATATATGCGTGTATATATATATATATATATATATATATATATATATATATATATATATATATACATACACTGGTCGATTAATTGTCTGTCCTTTTTTTAGAAACAATTTTTATTAGTGTTTTGAATAGATAGATAGATAGATAGATAGATAGATAGATAGATAGATAGATAGAAATAGTTTGAGATAGATATATTCTGAGATATTGAGAAAGACAGATAGATATGAATAGATATAATAGATTGATATATATATATATATATATATATATATATATATATATATATATATATATATATATATATATATAGAGAGAGAGAGAGATAGATGAATAGATAGATAGATATAGCCTGAGATTGATTGAGAAAGACAGAGATATGAATAGATATAAATTGATTTATATATATATATATATATATATATATATAGATAGATAGATAGATAGATAGATATCAACTGAGAGAGATAGATAGATAGATAGATAGATAGATAGATATCGACTGAGATAGATAGATAGATAGATAGATAGATAGATAGATAGATAGATAGATAGATTATTGCAACGAGGCGGATCGGGCAATAATTACAGAAAAAATCGCTTAGTCTATGTTCATCAGCAGCTTGAACAACGCCAGTACGCTAAAACCCTTATACTTTGAGAAAAATTTTTGCAATGAATGCCAAAAATTTGGGCTGCAGTAATCAAGGCTAAAGGAGGATATTTTGACATGAGAAAAATTTAATTAAAAATACTTTTTGACTTAATAAAACTTCTATTAAAAAATCATGTCTCACTTTTATAACCATGTATAATAATTTTCTCTTATTTAAAGTACAAAACAATTACTTTGGGGCCAATTCAAAAATTACCAGGGGCTGCCTCGGACATTTGAACTGTATTGTACACACACACACATATATATATATATATATATATATATATATATATATATATATATATATTATTTATTTTATTCCCTCTGAATGTTCTCCACTGCCTTAACCGGGTATTGAACTCGCACTCTTTGGGTCCTGTCACTGGATCTAACCAAGTTGGAAATTAGCAGGAGGCAACTGATAACTGACATCCATCAGACATGGCACGTGGAACTAGAACAGTCTACACCAGTGAGCGAAATAAAGGGTTCAATTCGAAATTCCAACCACCTGAAGAAGGCCGGAACTGCCTAAACGTTGTGATAAATATGGCGACAAAGATGAGGACAATAGTCCGAATAATGTAAATAATGTACATAATACCTCATCTCAGACATATATATATATATATATATATGTGTGTGTGTGTGTGTGTGTGTGTGTGTGTTTCTTAGATACTTAAATCTATAGCCAAATAGCTTTGAACAATGAGATCTGATCAAAAAGTATCGGAACTGCTATAAAAATTACAACAGATATCAATTCGGCTGTTAATCCCCTTCGAAATAGTCCCCTACTTTAGCCACACACTTTATCCCACATCGTTCCCGTAGATGCACACCTTCCTTGAACTGCTTTTTTGGAATCGCCTGGATTTCCTCGACGACTTGAAATCCTGTTCCTTTCAAGTAGGATTTGATTTCTGAAAAAAAAAAAAAAGTAAGTCACAATGAGTGATGTCTGGGGAATATGGCGGTTGTCGGCCTAGGGGAATGTCGTCCTTGACCCAAAAGTGCTGCACAAGCCGTGGTCATTAATGAAACCTCTGTTGTCTGGTGAGACGACCGCGCTCTATACACTTTCCTTTCAGGCATTGCTATAAACAACGAAAGTGAGCGAGAACGTTATAACTGTGTATATGTACTAAAGATTTCAACATTTATCTGTGCTAAGAAGCTCCACTTAACTTAGTTTATTACCGTTACCATATCAACAGTTCCGACGTTCTGCTTTCTCGGGGTTATTTTTTTCCTTGCGAAATGGAATTCTTACTGTATGATTTCCGAAATGTTTCATCTTTTGTACGAAGGCTTTCTGATAATTGATAATTTTAATATATCTATTCCTAGTTCCACTAGTAGCAAATCAAAGGCATCTTCTTATGCAAGTTCTACGAGTGACTTTTTCGTAAAATATCTAAGTCAGAAGTAATATATCTTTGAGTTACCTTGTATAAAGAGCGAACGTTGCGTTGGGTTGGTGCATAATTATCAAGCGTTTTTGTAGACGAGTCATTTGTTAATAAAATTGTTGCTTTGTTTACTTTTTTTTTAATAAAAATATTTCATTTTCAGGTTATAAAAATGCGTGTCGATGATCATTTAAAAATGTTATCGTTGAATTGTTATGCTTCTTTTTTCATAAGGAATATTGTTTAAAAAACGCCTGATAATTATGCACCAACCTAAGATTATTAACTTAACAATGCAATTGCACATTCTTCGCGTTTTCTGATGCTTTTTTATCGGTCTGGGAACAAACATCGCATCAATCTAATATGTGGGAACCCCACTCCAATCTAGATTTGTCTTCTTCTGCCTTAAGGCTTTTCTCAAAGCTAAAATCGTTAATCTGCTTTCCTTACTCCAATACACTTTCTTTCAAATCTTACAAAGTAGCTTCTTTTTAATCATTTCAACTCAAGCAAAGAGGTAATGCCATTAGGACGGATAGGATTACTGGGAGTGAAAGAGAATGAGAAGGCTTCAGTGAAGAGAAAGGACAATGAAAGATCAGAGTTTAAGAAGACAGGAGATAGCGATTGATGTTACATTTAAAATTATGAAGGTTGTAGGTAGCAGGGAAGGGAGGAACTGGAAGAGTGTTCAAGTGGTGGGAACTGCGAGAAATGAAGCTATTAGAATAGAACTTACGGCTCTGCTTAGCAAATTCAACGATGAGACCTAATTGCCAATATAGTAGTAGGCTTAAATTCATGGAATCGATACACCAACGGAAAAAAAAAAGCTCATCAGAACAATTTCTCTGTAAATATTTATAAAGAAAGATTGAGAGAAGACACGGCGATGGTCATTACACAAGCTCCCTAAGGACACATGGCACAGTGGATAAAGGCGTTGGTTAGATCCAGTGAGTGGACCCAAAGAGTTGTGAGTTCAATACCTGGCTAAGGAATTCGAGAACTTGGAGAGGAGAATTAACAGGAGATAACTGATAACTGACATCCATTAGATGTGGAATTAGAACAGTCTACTCCAGCGAGCGATGTAAGGAGTTCAGTTTGACATTCCAACTACCTGACGAAGGCCGGAGCGCACAACGACCGAAACGTTGTAATAAATATGGCAACAAAGATGAGGAAAATAGTCCGAATAATGTAAATAGTGTACATAATACCTCATCTCAGAAATATAGACAGATATTGAAGGAATGGATAAATATGGCAACAAAAGATGAGGACAATACCTCATCTCAGAAATACTCAGATAAATATGGAATAATGAGGAAAATAAATAATGTAAATCGTGTACATAATACCTCATCTCAGAAATATAGACAGATACTGAAGGATCGGGTAAATATGGCAACAAAGATGAGGAAAATAGTCCGAATAATGTAAATCGTGTACATAATACCTCATCTCAGAAATATAGACAGATACTGAAGGATCGGATAAATATGGCAACAAAGATGAGGAAAATAGTCCGAATAATGTAAATCGTGTACATAATTCCACATCTCAGAAATATAGACAGATACTGAAGGAATGGATAAATATGGCAACAAAGATGAGGACAATAGTCCGAATAATGTAAATAGTGTACATAATACCTCATCTCAGAAATATAGACAGATACTAAAGGATTGAATAAATATGGCGACAAAGATGAGGACAATAGTCGGAATAATGGAAATAGTGTACATAATACCTCATCACAGAAATATAGACAGATACCGAATGAAAAATATATTAAAAATCTGAATTCTAATTTTGTATCACCACAAGCAAAATATGCAAATTTTACTATATTCAATATGTGAAAACTATGTAAAAAATGTAAGCGATTGCAAAAAGGTTAATCAATGATTAAGATCCTACACTATTTGTTAGGCCATAATTAATAAAAACAAGAAAATGATAAAAGTTTATCTAACACCATAATACTGATGGGCCCAAATTATAAGACAATTTTCTTTTTAAATTTGCATTGTATATTGATAATAACACTAAAACTACTGCATTGTATAATATATCACTTCATAATATAACTAAATTTTTCAGTAACGATTTCCTTTCAAGTAAGTGAAGGTTTTATTTGATGGCCCAATGATTTAGTAATAATGTGCTTGTGCCTTTCTTATTGTCCATATGCAATTTGTGACACCTTCAGATGTTAATTGAACTGCTCTTTCCACACTATGCGAAGGTGCAGGTAAATTTGTCAGTTCCAATGTTGTTCCATTCATTGAAACCACTTGTAATTCATTATCTGAATAACCGTCTGCAAACGCAGGTTCACAGACTCCATTTTGTGAAAGGTTAATCAAATTTGACCAATGTCTCGCTTCTGAGTTGATGAATGTAAATTTTTAAAATCTTTTCTTTGGTGGTTCGTTACTTCTGAAACAAAAAAAAAAAACTTTGGGTGGAAAATTTACCCATATTTGGTTATATTTTTTAATGTAATTTGAATGAGATTTTAAAATTAGTCTTCTGACTTGACAAAAATATGAAGAAATGTTTGCTTATCAAATGGACAATATTTTATAGCCTCTTTTTTCACCTCCAATTCATCTGACTTCAACATTCAGAAATACTTTCTGTAAGCAAGGCGAAAGCATAGTGTTGTAATTTTTTTTAATATGACATCCTGTATTTCTATTGACTGTTGCTTTTTTCTGTGAATCATGTTGACGATATACAGTTTTTGACTATGGAAGTTAAGATCTTTTTTAATTTAAAACCAAATGACTATATATATTTTAATTATAAATTTATAAAGGTTCCGCTGATCACCGGAATAAAATTCTAACGACTGTTGCTTTAATTCAACGACTGTTGCTTTCTTCTCTGGATCATGTTGAAGATATACAGTTATTTGCTGTGGAAGTTATTACTCCTTTTAATTTAAAACCAAATGATTGTATATATATTTAAATTATAAATTTTATAAGGCTTTCGCTGATCATCGGGATGAAATCCAAACGCTCCAAATTTGAACATAAATTTAATCTTTAAACTCGCGTCCTCAAAAAATGGTAACGATTTGGAAAAAATATTTTAGATCATTATTTGTCATGTCAAACCTCAACTTACAAATTGAGTGCAAGTTCACGGTTCCAAAATCAATCTCCCCTATTTCCCAGTGGAACTGTCACGGAAAAGAAGCTCCCAAGGAAGTGTAAGAATAATTAAAATAGTGATTACTAGTTAGAGTTAGAAGAAAATTGCTTGATACAGAAGGCTGTTTGTTTTTTGTCCGCTAACCATGCATTATCACGTATTAACATTTTATTTGAGAAAATACTGAAATAATTATAGTAATAATAATAACAGTAATAATAATGACAAAAACCTCACAAAAATAATAATAAAGATGTTAAAAAACATTAATATAAGTTTTTTAGTGAACTAGATGACACCATTAATGAGAAGATGTTATTTAAGGACCAGTAGCAAGAAAATTGTTATTTGTTTGGAAATTGGGTAGTTGTACGTCATCAAGCTTTATTTATCGACCCCGTTTTGTTCCTCAGGCATTTATCCTCACTCTGGGCAGACTCATCATCGCCTAGGGGCAGATCGCGATCACTTTGTGGACCTTGGTTTAGCAGATCATTCGTGCGGCGATCCTTTCCATGTTTGGGTCACACAAAACGCAGTTTACTGATATTTGCGGAAACGGTAAGAGATGCCTGGCTACGATAGTAATGATCCGTGAAGAGAAACCTTCTCCCCATTAATCCCGTTGTTTTCCCGCCGTTGCAGTAGGTCACGTGCCAGACCTTGATTAGAAGTTCTTCCTATCCAAATTGATATATAAATCGAAAAGAATGTATTTCAATCGGATCTATTGAACAAAACAAAATATTTTCTTATTTATATGTAGTAACATTTCTTATCTTTCCGCCTATTTGGGTCTTTCGATCGGTGGGACTAGGTTGATAAATATATTCTATTATTATAATTGCTTGCTTTTGTCTACGACTATTACCCTTTTCTATCGAGGATCAGAGTGTAGTATCTGCTTGATCGGCAGATTTGTTTTGAGCTCAAATCAATTACGCAATCCTGACCAAAAATCTACAAAATTAAGGGGCAAAATATTGAAAGAAACGAAAAAGAGAATGAAAGGGAAAATAATTGGTTTGGAGTAGGAAACTTAAGAGGTAAGGAAGTGAGAAAAATATTAAGAAAAATATTGAAAAATAATCATAACAATAGATATTCAATTAATAGCATATATATATATATATATATATATATATATATATATATATATATATATATATATACACATATATATGATGAAAAACATAGTTGCATATGTCTATTATATTATATATATATATATATGTGTGTGTGTGTGTGTGTGTGATAAAATATGTTTTTAAAGTGATCCATATTTATAGAGTAAAAGTGCTTGATATCAGGGTTAGTGCGTGTGTATATATATGAAAGTAGACGCAGTCGTCAAAATTGAATAGTGACAGTCTGTTTCAAGCTGAACTCAATATTCAAGCCACCTTCATAAACAGACTGTCGCCACTCGTTGCTGTCCTCTGTGTATACTTTTACACACACACGCACACCACACACACACGCGCGCGAGCACACACACACGCATATATATATATATATATATATATATATATATATATATATGTATGTATGTTGCACAACAAAATCAAAAATTATCTCGTATGGGTAGGTATATATCTATTTCAACCAACTAGAAGTAAATTAGTCTTATTCAACCCCGGTGTATAGACTGTGTTCGTGTCGGAATTAGAGATTTAAAATTTACTTTTCACAGCAGTCGAAAAATTGATATAGAATCTCCCTATTTCGACGCCTCAGCCTGACGAAATACCCGAGTTGGTAGTAAGGGGAGGGCGGAAAGTATCAGACTTAAAAGGAAAGAGCTCCACAAAATCAATCTGGATATTAACCTTATGACCCTAAATTAGGGTTACATGAAAAATGGGGTGTTCAATTGAAACTAAAAAAAACGGGCTGAAAAGAGAGTTTTATATGCAAAAAAAAAATCAATTATATATAAAAAGTTAAATTCCCACCTAAAAAAAATAGATAAATATACTTACAAATGAGATATATTAACAAGATTAACCGCATTTAGATAATTTACAATTAAGTAAAAATATTTATTAAATATTAACGAATAGAAAAATTAAGGATAAAATATACCCATTTATAGCTTTAAAAAAAGTTACATTATTAAGAAAACCACGAATACAAATTATATTAAAAAAACGTTTGTAAGTGAGAAAAGAAAAGATAGTTCTTCGGATAGGGGACAGTTATATGATATGATTAATATGGAGTATAAATGAAAATAGAGAAATTATAAATAGTTATACAGTCAACATATGAAATGTCAGAGAATTAAAAAGTAATAAAGTAAGATATATATTATTATAGAAGTTTAAATCTGCTTCTATGTCGATATTTTAATACTTATAGATCAGTTTTAATATTTGATATTACTAGGATCCACTTGTATTATATTACTTGTAATATATATATATATATATATATATATATATATATATATATATATATATATATAATTATTTATTTAAAAATATGATTCTTTCAACACAATACATAAGAGTTCTCATGTTTCAAAACAAGAGCCGAAAACTTCAATATAATTATTTGAATTAAAGTACTAAGCTCTGTTCCATCTTTTTAAATAAATAATTATATTTATGCTCTACTTTTGTATCGAGCCCTATTTTTTAAAAATAATAACAAAAATACTAAAGAACTTTGGATTATTTATCTAACGAGTTCTTTCCTATTTTCTATATATTTTTCACACACACACACACACACATATATATATATATATATATATATATATATATATATATATATATATATATGTTTCATTTCGGGTTAAATGTAGTAGTGTATTTCTTTATGATATTTCTAAGTAAAAATTGTTTATAGTTGACGTGCATTTGGCCTGTGTAGAAAATATTTGTTATTTTTGTCTGTGCGTTTCAGTATCGTTATTATTTACTTTGGAAAGAAAGAGTCTAATCTGGTGGTCGATGAGTTTGTTGGAATAACCATTGTTAACTAGTGTCTGTTTTGCATTGTTGAGTTCTTTAAAGAAAAGTAGGCGAGAGGATGAATTATCGTGTGCTCTCTTTTGAAAGTGTTTTTTTTTTATCACTGCTATTTTGTACCTGAGTGGGCATTCACTCTTAAAATTATGACGGTAAGCGTTTCTGCTAGTTGGTTTTTTTATACAATGAGGTGGTAAACGTGTTACTGTATTCTACGAGAATGTCTTAGAATGGGAGTTTATTTTTTGAATAGGTTCGTAGGTAAAGTTAAGGGCAGAGTTTTTTTTTCAAATGTGGTTTTGAGAATATCTAGTTATTTTGTGTTTTTCGCTAAAATAAAAATATCATCTACGAACAAAAAATTAAATAATCTACTACAAAAAAATTTAAAATATCTAACCTGCTCAAAAAATAACAACACATCTTCAAAATCAAAACTACAAAGAACGAAGATTTTTACGAGTTCAAATGCCACTTAAGCAACTGTGTTCCTGATCAAGTCGAAATAAATAATTACATGGGTCAAACTATCAAGACGACTTATATTACCTCTATTCGATCGCAGCACCATCACAACACATCTAAACACACACACACACACACAAACCGTAAGTTCTATGCTAACAGTTTCTTCACTCGCACTTCTCGCTTGTTGAACACTCTTCCGGCTTCTCGCTTTCAGTTAACTTCAAAAATTAAAATCCAATATCAATCGTTATCTTGTTTTATTCATTTCTGTTATTTCATTAGTCTCTCTCCTTAATAATGCTTTAATTTTCTCGGAGAGTAATACATTCCGTATTACTGACTTTAGTGCCTTACTTAGGGTGAAATGATTTAAAAAGAAAATCCAGTCAAAACTTAAACTACTCTTCATATAATTTTATTAAGTATTTTTAAAAAAAAACATGAAAAATTATGAAAATTTAAATTAGCAGGAAAAATTAAAATTAATGTATAACTATATGCAAAATACCATAGATAATTTCTTTGATTAGCCATGATCTCAAACAGTAAGTTGAATTAATTTAATTAACATATATATATATATATATATATATATATATATATATATATATATATTATAAATAGTGAAAAAACAAAAGTCAACACTTAGAAGCGACAGTCTGTTTCATGCTAGATGTACTCGTGGTCTGACGATTGCATCTAACATGAAAGAGTCTGTCGCCTCTAAGTGTTGACTTCTAAGTTCACTTTTATATTTACACACGCTCTATCTCTGATATTGAGCACTTTATCCCATAAATATACACATCTTAAGACTATATTTCTTCATATATATATATATATATATATATATATATAGAGTCAAATCTAGAGAGCCAGACAAACCAATCCAGGTTTCACCTAAGCGGATCCGCTTAGGTGAAACCTGGGTAGGTTTGTCTGGCTCTCTAGGTTTGACTAGGTCTGCTCTACTTTTGTATTGAGCACTTTTTTAGTTAGTTGATTACTCGTACCAGGGTTTTTCTTTGGGCTTTTGACCTGTATGTTGTACGATAATTTTCGACAGACATTCAAGTTCATTGCTCTTTTTTTTTTTAAAACCTTTTTTTTCCTTCGATATTGATTTGATCATTAGCAAATCAAGTAACCGAAAGGTTTCCGAGACGAGTGTAGTTACCTATATATATATATATATATATATATATATATATATATATATATAATAATTATATTTTTATTATAGGAGATTATAATAAAACATTTTGAAATCTTACACAAAAGCTTTCATGTTTCAGTAACATGATTGTATTTCTTCAGGTGATGCTAACTAAATGGTGATTAAATGATTTTTAAGAAAATTTAAAAACAGTGTGTTACCTCTTTTTCGAAAATTAAAACGGGAGGTAAACATAAGTTCTGAATTCAAATTAGACTTGTGCTTATGTTAGATAATTTCTTTGATTAGCGATTATCCCAAACGCTAAGTTGAATTACAGATTGATTAAATCTTTTAAGTATATATATATATATATATATATATATATATATATATATATATATATATATATATATAAGTTATGAAAACTTGGTAATCCGTATGGATAATCCCAAGGTGGATGAAATCCTGAGAGCTCAATGTAAATCCAGAGCTAATATTAAGTTAACCGTCTAAATAGGTCACGGTCTGGCCACTCCTCCTCTCCCCTTAATCAAACGCCAGAATATAAAAAAGGGTTATATTTTTAACCAGTAAATCAGAGTAAAGGTGAAACATAGTTTTGCATTAGAAATAAAAGGTCCCCGCAGCCTCTGTAAAAAATGACATTTATTTGTAGAGCTGATCATATCGCGCAAATAGTGCTGCGAATTAATTAGTAATATACTGACCGAGGAATGTGAATAGTATCTGTTACAGGCTTATAATTATTTTTCTGCCTATCTCTTTATATATATATATATATATATATATATATATATATATATATATATATATATATATATATATATATAAGAAGAGAAGAGAGGTGCCGCAAACGTTTTTTGGTTGTAATGTGGATATATTTTTTTAAAATATTATGCTTTATTTTCCATAATTTTGAAAAAACATAAGGAAAAAATGAATTATTTTTAATAATATGTGGAAATCTCCGCTTTTACCTGAAGACGGTCACGAGAGCAGAAACACGTGTAGTAAAATTATGGAAGATAAAGCATATATTTAAAAAAAAAAATACACATTACAACCAAAAACGTTTGCGGCACCTCTCTTCTCTTCTTTTTAATATACATACTTTTCTCTCGTTGGAACCACTACAACCTCTTTTTTTTTATATATATATATATATATATATATATATATATATATATATATATATATATATATACATACAGAGAGAGAGAGAGAGAAGAAAGCATATTTTTAAATCAGTTAATTTAATTTATAATAGTTATTCTCTGTAAAATTAACATTGAGCACTCTTATGTAAAAATAAAAAAATCAATAAGAACACTGGAGTATATATCTTTCTTTTTTTTATATATATATATATATATATATATATATATATATATATATATATATATATATATATATGCACGCGCCCTGCGAGTGTGTGTATTTAGGCAGCATATTATCATTCATTTGGTTAAATAATTTAGATGGATATTTATTTTAGTTTTAATCCTTTCAAGTCCACGAATTCATTTCTTGGTGGCCGTAAAATTGATTATGAAAAATACAAAAATGTTCCTTAAAATACATTTTACTTATTCAAGAGTTTTCAATCTCGTCTGAGACCATCTTCAAGGGGTTAAAATATCTATGGATGCGTATACAGTAGCTCCATGAAAATATTTTTTCATTCTTGATTCGAATATGCAAGAGGATATCTTTGTAATTTTTATTTTAATATTTAAAAGTGAAAAAGATTTATAGATTTTTTTTATTTATAATATATTAATTTAGTATTTTATATAAGACTTTTCTGCTACAAATATTTAATACATCTAAATTATTTAACCAAACATTCTTGAATGAAGATATGCTGACTAAATATACATATCTATCTATCTATCTATTGTTATAGTGGAACGCACCTATTCTATAGTTAATAGACTCTCCCGCCTATAATAAGTAGGAGTAGTAAGAGTAACGTGGGGGTCGCTCAGTGGGTCAGTCGGTCAGTCAGTCGATGCCAGACGACCGTATCAGTGACCACAACTAGATTACTCTGCGTTATAACTATTATATCAAGTTCCTAACGTTTTGTACGTCGAACCTATTTTAGGACCGACTTAGTACAAATGCAAGCCTCCACTGTGAAATCACTCCACAACATCTATCTATCTATCTATCTATATATATATATATATATATATATATATAGAGAGAGAGAGAGAGATGTATATATACATGTATATATATATATATATATATATATATATATATATATATATATATATATATATATATATATATATATATATATATATATATATTTATGCTCATATCCATATTTCTATAAATATATTTCTGTTCATATCACTAAATTTATTAAGTTTTAAACATTCGTCATTGAGATAATTCCATCATTAGAAAAAAATATATATCATAATATATATATATATATGAAACGTTTATAAAGTGTATATATATATATATATATATATATATATATATATATATATAAATAAAAAACACTGAGGAGGGGTGTTTGTGGAGCTAGTGGCACGTTGTACACCAGTTCTGTATTCGTTTCTTCGGTAAAATGTGGTCGGTTCTGTAATCATATGTGAGGCTAGACTGGCTGTTTGGTTTCAAAAACTAAGTTGCTGGTTCAGACGTCGATAAACGATAGGAGATTCGTCCACACACACACACACACACACACACACACACACACACACACACACACACACACACAGTGCTGGCCAAAATCTTAAGGCCATTGAAAATAAAATAAAATATTCCTTTTCCGTTGTTAGACTCAACACTTTGTTTATGTCGATCTTCAAAAAATGAAATAAGAAAAGGAATCATTAAAATTAAAAATATTTTAACATTTAATCGGGAAATTTTCAACAGCGTGAAATTAAGCTAAATACAAGCTGGACAAATGTTTAAGACTATACGTCTAAACAGAGTAGGAAATGCCCAATATAATTTCTCAGTACTGTGTTGCACAGGCGTCATTGTGAATAACATCAAAAATTCGATTTGGCATGGTCTATATAAGCGTTTGCAGAAGGCTGGCTAGAATTTTATTCTAACTGGTGAAGATTGCTTCACGATGATCATGAACGTTCACTTCTATAAATATCTCTTGCCATTCACCTCAAAACCTTTTAAATAAGGTTTACGTCGTGCATACACGCCGGATAGCCCAAAAGAATCACGTTATTCGCCATGAAAAAGCATTATTTAAAAATTGGAAAATGGTGGATATCCACATTTTCCTTAAGCTTGATAATGCCAGAAATATGTTTTAAAGCGCTAATTCCTAAATTAGCAACGTTTACGGGTGACAGAACTAATTTCAACTCGGAACTAATTTCAAACGGAATTAATTTCAACTCGGAACTAATTTCAATTCGGAACTAATGTCAACTCGATTTAAAATCAGTTATCAATTTCCATGAATTCCTAAACAAAATGCAAGGAGTTGATGTTATTTTTTTTTTAGTTTAGCATTAAAAATCCTTAGATAAAATAATTCAGATTTCATCTTTTCTGTAACTTTAATTCTTTTCGTTGAAAATGAATGAAGTGGTACTTTTTTTTTTATTTATTTTTATTCATTTAAATCTGATCCAATAAAAATGCAATGTTCTTTGTAGCAAGAATAGTAAATTGCTTAGCTGTTTTGCATTGTTTTTTTTTTAATAAAACCTCTCGTTCAAAAAGAGCCGTTATTGATCAAAATTTAAGAAAATCAATAAATGAAATTTTAATTTCGTTTAAATAGTTCCGAGTCGAAATTAATTCTGCAACCCATATTTATAGGCACTAGATCTCTACCTAATAAGCTCTTGTACGTAGACAAGAACAACTGCTCTATACATGCGAAATAATTGCTGTCTTTATACAAAAAAAAAACAAATATTTTTGTATCCATGATAAATAATAAATCTTAGTATAAAGAAACAGTTGTCATTATGTTCAGGGAAAATAATCATTCTTGTTCGTATACAAAGAACTAAATCAAACACACCCCTCTGTCGTCATTAAATAAACTAGTACAAAGACATTTGCTTAAAAACACATTAGTTATATTGTATATGTACAGCGACATGACAACATAAATATATTAGAAAACAATTTTTCTTTTAAGTATGTTTGTAATATATATATATATATATATATATATATATATATATATATATATATATATATGAGTGTGCGTGTGTGGTATTTAGACATTGTATCTTCATTCAAGCATGTTTGTTTGAACAATATTGACATATTATGTCTATTTTGTTTCATTCTGCTGGAATTCACGAACCAATTTCTTAATTTTGTTATTAAATTAATTAGGGAAGGTGCCGTAGTTTTTTCATTTCTTTTGTTTTCTCAAAGACTTTCAATCTCATTCAAGATCATCTTCAAGTTGAATTGTTAAGGCAAAAAATAATGTAATTGATAGTTGTGAAATTTTGGGGAAATGCGCATAAAACGCGCTGTGTTTTAATTATAAGCACGTATGAATGCGCTCCGTTATAATCAATTCAAAACTTAACAGCTAAAATTATAATGTCATCTAAGGGTGGCAACTTTAAATTATACGTTTGTTTTTTTAATTAAAATTTAAGTGTTATAAAACATTGCCGTCATAGACATTTTAAATTATTGTTGCTATACACATCATTAACCTTATTTAATGTTGGCTGTATTTTTCTTATGTAGAGGGCTTCCTAAATTTGAAGTTTTCATCTTTTATTTTCATGGTGGAGTATACTTGTATGGATAATTAATATTTCTCTATATTTTGATAGACAGAAATGTATATTTTGATGGATAGGAGTGTTCCTTAAAATGCTGAGCTTTGGAACTTAAATCTGACATGTGTAGTGCATTTCTCCTCGATAATGTTGTTGTCGTGAAACCATTATATCCAGATTATGCAACTAAGCATATATATATATATATATATATATATATATATATATATATATATCCGAATGTAATAAAAACGAAAATAATATATAAATTCTAACGTTCACAGTATTAATTCAAAAGAGAGCTCAATACCGATAGTAGAGGAATAATTAATTATTATAATTTTTTCATATATCCCAAAAGTTATATATATATATATATATATATATATATATATATATGTAAAATTTTATAGTTAAATTGCTAGATGTATCCATAAATTCTATGCTAATAGTTTCTTCTATTGCACTACTCGTTTGTGGAAATCTCTTCTTGGATTCTTGCTTCCCAGAGATATTTCATCTTCAAAAATTTAAATGCAATGTCTTTCGTTTTCTTTTGTCCTCTTAATTCTTTTTCGTTTATTGTTCTCTCTCCTTAATAGTGTAATTTTGCCACATATTTTTCTTTAATAAGATTTCACGGGTATTCAGGCCGGTAGATGAAAATAAATATATATATATATATATATACTGTTTAATAAATAAACAGCGCGTTTACTTACATATTTGTATCCACTAAACGTGACATTTAAATGCTAAAATCTGTCAGATTAATAAATTCAAAAAACTTACTTCATATATATATATATATATATATATATATATATATATATATATATATATATATATATATTGATGAGCATTTTAAACATTTTCATTAAATACGGCAGACAAGGAAGATTTAAATATTTTTTTTATTTAGTTCTTCGGGCAACCTTACGTTTTTTCGGTTTTGTGGGAGTAAAGGAATACAAAGATTTTCCATAATTTTTTTTTTCCAAGGCGCTTACTTTCGGCCACTCTTTTAGCCTTTTTAAATGTTTTTTTTTTTTTTTCGATGTTGATATTTTTTCTCTGTTTTAACTGTTTAAATTGTATTTTATTTTTGTGTTGTTTTGAATACGAACACACACACACATACACACACAAAAACACACGCACACACATATATATATGTATATATGTATGTATGTGTGTGTGTGTGAGCGCGCGCGTGTTTGTGTGATAGGCAGCAATCCTTCTTTAATACAGGTTTCGTTGAACAAGACTGCCAAAGTACATTTGTTTAGTTTGTTTTTTTTTTTATTGTATTTTCGTGCCTGCAGAAAATTGTTTTCTGAACTTAATGAAAGTTAAAAGTGTACAAAGCGATTTTGACTGAAATCTTAGCCATTTTCAAGGCTTTTTTTTATACCCAACCCTAATAAATGATGTATGTATAAGTGTTGCTGTAATGGTATAAAAGTTTCTGAAAATAGATATATTCTTAATTTTCAAATACGGCTAGTACATTGTGACCGTGTTCATAATTAATTCTATTAAGGGTTAGTTTGTTTTAATAAGCGCGTGGGAGTGGGAGTTATTTGTACTTAGGAGGCATGTTTGTGATGTGTATGTATATATATCTGTATGTATTGTCTCTTGCTCTTGATAAGAAAATCATAAAAATAAAAAAAAACCCTTTCATTACCTGTTTCGATCCTCTATGATGTCCGACGGTATCATTCCTTAACAACAATTATTTTTTGCCTGATTAGAAATCTTAACTTTTTTTATCTGTATTAGCGATTCAAAAGCCACATTAACGAAAAGTCTCTCTCTCTCCTCTCTCTCTCTCTCTCTCTCTCTCTCTCTCTCTCTCTCTTTCTAGGTATATTTCTTTCCCGTAGTTCCTCTCCTTCTATGTGTTTGCATTTCTTTCCATCTCTCTCTTTCTTCATTGATCTTTTCTCTTCTATTTTCCTTTCACTCGATTTCTCCCACCTCATTTCAATTTCCCCTCTCTCTCTTTCTATCTATCTATCTATCTATCTATCTATCTATCTATCTATCTATCTATCTATCACTCTGAATTTCTTTTCGTTCTTTCTCTTTTTTTTTTTCCTTTATCTTTTTCATTCTTTCTTCTGGTTTGCTTCTTTATTTTTCCCACCTCTCCTGTAATTTATTTCTGTCCCATTCTCTTTTCTTCTTGACTATATTACCTCATTCTCATTCTCTTTCTCGTTCGTTTTCTCGCTCTCTCTCTCTCTCTCTCTTTCTCTTTCGATCTATCTCTCTACTTCTGCGCTGCACTCACCTTATACTTCTCTTTGCTTGCTTTTCTTACCATCTCTCCCTTTCTTTCTCGCTACTACTTCTCTTTCTCTGTTCTATTTTCTAACTACATCTCATTCTTCCTCTCTTTCTTTCTTTCTGTTTTTCTTACCCTCTTTTTACTTCCTCCTCCTCTCTTAGTTTGTTTCTTTTTTTTGGGGGGGAATTAACATATCACTCGTCTCATTAGCATCTTCCTTTATCGTCAGTTTATTTTCAGAAATGACAAAGGATTCAGGAAAAGTCATTTTTCATTTTACTTGCATTTTCATTTTGAGAAGCAACAAAAGCGAAATGCCTACTCAAATCTCTTATCTTATATTAGTCTGGCACAAGGACAAATAAACTGGGAATATTCCTCACAATTCTTCTTCTCCTGTTACGTTTCACATATGCAATCAATTAATTCGTTTGCATTGAATATTGCTATCACATCTAGTCTTTTATTTCTACTATGATTTTAGAGAGTCTAGTTAAAATACAGAAAAGAATCTGCAATATTATTGGTACTGACATAGTATCTCAGCTTCACTCACTTTCCTACCTTCGTAACATAGCGTCCCTGTGCCTTTTTTATAAATATTTTCATGTCAATTGTTATGATGAGCTCTCCTCTTTGATACCGAGATTTTAGGAATTTAAGCGCACTACTAATTTGTCGGTAAGGTCTTATTATCTTACAGTTGCAATGGCTAGATGTAACCGTAAGTTCTATGCTAACAGTCTCTTCAGTCGAACTTCTCGCTTGTTGAACTCTCTTCCGGCTTCTTGCTTTCAGTTAACTTCAAAAATTAAAAACCAATATCAATCGTCATCTTGTTTTCTTAATTTCTGTTATTTCATTAGTCTCTCCCCTTAATAATGCTTTAATTTTCTCGGAGAGTAATACATTCCGTTTTATTGCTTCGGGTGAAATGATTTAAAAAGAAAATCCAGTCACAACATAAACTACTCTTCATATAATTTTATTAACTATTTTTAAAAAAGTATGAAAAATTATGAAAAATTAAATTAAATTAATGTGAAATCATATGCAAAATACCATAGATAATTTTTTTGAGTTGCCATGATCCCAAACAGTAAGTTGAATTAATTTATTAACATATATATATATATATATATATATATATATATATATATATATATATATATATACACACACACACATATATACATATATATATATATATATAAAATATACAAATACATTCATATACATATACATATATATATATATATATATATATATATATATATATATATATATATAATAAAACATTTTGAAAACGCTACACAAAAGCTTTCATGTTTCAATATTATGACTGTATTTCTTCAGCCGATGGTAAGTAACTGGTGATTAAATGAAAAAGGAAATGTAAAAACAATGTGTTACCTCTTTTTCGAAAATTAAAACGGTGGCTGGACATAAGGTCTGAATTCACATTGAACTTGAGTTTTGTTACAGTTTAATTCTGACCTTATGTCAGAATTAAAATTACGAAAAACTTGTCAAAATTATTACTTTAATGAGCCGTATCTTCATATATATATATATATATATATATATATATGTATACTGGCACAGAAAACTGCGGTAAATTACTTTTATTAATTTTACACCCAAATCCAGAGTGATTAGTAATATAAAGCAACAAGAGATACCTCATTGGGCAATAACTTAAAGTGATCAATGTTTCTAACATATAGACCACGACAGAATAGTAACACTAATCTATGAAACAGTACAAGAAGTCTAGTTTCTTGTCATCTAACTATCGTTCCATGTGAAACACAGTGTAACGATTTCGACCTTGTTTCTTTGAACTGTTTTGTTGGTATGAGTTATATATATATATATATATATATATATATATATATATATATATATATATATAGATAGATAGATAGATAGATAGATAGATAGATTATACAGTGTATGCAAATTTTTTCAAACTCTCGGTAATTTTATTTATTTTTTCCAATTAATCATTCCAAATTTGATTTTTGATTATATTAATCTACCCAATTACTGTTAGTGAATCTTTGTTTTGTAAAGGTAAATCATTGGTTTACAAATCTTAGCGACACATGGCTTCATTAGCCTAACTACGCGGACAAGTTGCTGTTTTGGATGCCTCAACAGCTTAAATTCCAAAACGTTCTATCTTACATACTTTTTATTTGTCGAGAGAAAATAATTTTCTGTGATGAATAAACAGTTTCAAAATATCTCTATTTTTACGAAATTTTTTCAGTTCTAAAAATGGGTTTAACTTTTTAAGTGTAATATGATCTGCACAGGCTATATATCGGCTGCACATACGTACACAGATAAGAACAATTCTTCCGTAAAAATAGACATAATATGAATTGATTTTATTCAACAAAAAACATAACGTTAAATACTAAATCTAATATATAAAGTGATTGACCTAGTGCGAGGTGTTGGGCAAAATGGTGGACATTGTCTTGTGTTCTTGCTATATATTTAGAGATTCTTGAGGAAATCCAAAGAAGAATGTGAAAAGTTATTGGTTCTGATCTGGCATCTCGGCTTCAATCACTTTCTTACGGCCGTAATGTAGCTTTCCCGTGCTTTTTCTATAAGTACTTTCATGGTAATTGTTCTGATGAACTTTCATCTATGGTACTTAGACTTAAATGAATTTAAGTGCAGTACTAAATTGGCAACAAGGTTTCACTTTACTGATTAAATGGCTAGATGTAGCCGTAAGTTCTATGCTAACAGTTTCTTCTCTCGCATTACTTGATCGTTGAACTCTCGTTCGACTTTTTAATTCCTAGTCAAATTTGATATTCAAAAATTTGATATTCTATCGTTATCTACTGCCTTCTTAGTTTTTTTAAATGTTATCTCTACTTGATACTATTTTTTTAATATTCCATAAGAACCCAGTACCCACGTTGAGCCTTAGTGACTTTATTGCCTTGCTTGGGGCAAAATGATTAAAAAAATCATGGTTAAGTACATCAAAGCTGAAATTATTCGTAAAGAAAATAGAATATGTGTCTTTTATTTAAATAAATTCATTTGTTTCTCAAATATATAGTATTGTTCTGTTGAATAAACTAACAAAACTTAGCGTCACATAACGTTTTTATTCTTCTTGGTCCGCATACAAATTGCTTTTTTGTAGCTTTATCCGTCCTTGCATTTAATACTACAACCATACCTGGTATGGTGTTCCTGATGTATATCTTAAGATTCTTGACAAAATTCAAAGAATGGTCTATAATTTAATCCATCCTGATCTGGCATCTCGACATCAGTCACTTTCTCACCGGCATGACGAGGCTTCCGTCTGTCTTTCCTAAAAATATTTTCATGGCAATTGTTTTGATGAGCTTTTTTACTAGTATCTAGACTGCATGAATTTAAGCGTGCTACTAGATTGGCAGTTAGGTCTCAACGTTTTACTGTTGAACTAGCTAGATGTAACCGCCACTTTTATTCTAACACTTTTTTTTCTCGCCTGTGTAACTCCCGATTTTCTGCTTCACTGTCATTTACAATTGTCAAAAAATTTAACCGCAACTACAATCGCCATCTTTTTTTCTTGATGTATACTGTTCTTTTATTGTCCTCTCCTCATTTCTCCTCACAGAACTCTTCTTTACCTCTTTCACTCTAAGTAGCCCCATGAGACTAAGTGGCTTTATCGCCTTGCTTGGGTTGAATTGATAAAAAAAAGTAACATTTAAATACAACGTTGAATCTTACATCGTTTATGGCGGCTTTAGGAAATCATTTTCTGTGTTTAATTAAAACAAAGATATTCAAAATATTCTATTAAAATATTTTAGATGTGGCCGAGTGGTTAGAACGTTCGTATTCTGACCTAGAAACTCGGGTTCGAATCTCACAACGTGCGATGTGTCAGGAAGGAGATATTATCGGACTGGAGGGATCGATCCCAGCGTGCGGCATCTTTGGAAAGTACCTGAAAACGATGCCACAGTTTGACCCAAGACTTGTGAATGAAATGGTAGACAGAACATTTGGGAGCCGTCGATAGCTGTTCTAGCACGAAGTCACAAGTCATCGTGGCCGAGGGCCTTGTTCAAATTGTTGATCACGCAAGATAACACGCTCTTTCCCAGAAACTGTAACTAAGGCCTGCCCATTTTAGTTTCAGTATAAACCACAGGTGAGCTCTGTGGGTGTTGAATAAATACAAATGCGCCTGAGCAAGCGTCTGCAATAGGGATTGATTAGCTGTCCAAGTAGACGCCTATTCTCGAATACGAGTGACCAGCTATACAGTATATGTATTTTAGCCCAATATTTCGGGCTTTAATTTCTTTTATGCGCCATGTCCTTTCAGACCGTGAGAGATCATGGCTCTCCACAACTTACTATTTTTTGTAGCTCTTAGCACTATTTGTTTTATTTACCATTTTCCCAATATACATTTACCCGAGATTGGAAAGGGGGTTACTTAATGTATTAGTCCTTTTTTCTTGACTTCGATATGCCTTGTGTGTGTAAGAGTCTCTAAGCCTTCCTTCTTCATTATGCGTCCTAAATAATTTCAATGATCGCTTTTTGATTCTACGTATAATTGTACCATTGCTTTTCATTTCCCTTAAAATTTCCTTATTGCTCACATGCTATGTCCATGATATTCTCATCATAGTTCTATAGAACATCTCTGTTGGTTCAATTTTCCTCTCCATTTGTGAAGAAATTGCCCAGCATTCACTGCCAGGTACGAGGATTGATATTTGAAGTTCAGCAATTTCTTCTTTTTTTTTTTTGTCTCTATGAAACTTTTCCGAATTCTGAATTTTTACATTATTTACGTTGTTCGGACTATTGTCCTCATTTTTATTGCCATATTCACGACATTTCGACCGTTATTACGCTCCGGCCTTCTTCAGCTGACTGGAATTACGAACTGAACCCTTTATTTCGTCCACCGGGTAGATTGTTCTAATTCCACGTGACCTGCCTCTTCCGGGTATCTCAGTTATCTCCCTTTACCTCTACTATCCAAGTTTTTGTTTACAATTGCAGAAACCAGGTATTCAAGGTATTGAACTCACAAATCTTTGGGTCAAGTCTCTGGATCCAGCCACAGCTTTTATCCACTGAGCCATGTATCCTTGAGGAAGTCGGGGCGTACAACCGCCGAAACGTCGGGAATATGGCAATAAAGATGAGGACAACAGCCCAAACCATGTAAATAATGTACATAATTACAATACCTCATCCCAGAAATAGAGACATATTATGAATTATTTGTTGAGTCATTGACATCTATCACTCTTCCGTTGTTTCGCCATTCCAATATGTATTCGACTTCTGGTGTCCCATTTTTTTTGTTATCCGTGGAGCCATTTCTTGGATATGTAAATTTCTGCCCAGGTTTGAAATTTTTATATGTAATTACTGTGAACATGTAATTTAAGTAATTGAACGTTTTGACGTATTCATCTAAGAAATCTCTCCCTCTTAGGCCAATTAATATGACTGGGGTGCCAAAAGAATATCAGATGACAAAAGAGCCAGTGGAACCAAAAGAAAAGAAAGGAACCTTCAAAGAGAAAAGAGCACACTAAATGAGAAAAAGGGTGTGCATTGTTGTAAGCAGATCATATTCCCAATAAAACCTAACAGCCATATGTAAAACCGCAAAACAAAAAAAATTATAAATATTTTTCCCGTTTTGTTTAACATATTCTATAAAGGGAACTTAAAACCAATAAAACTGTATTTCCTTCAGCTTTTGAAGTGGAAAGTTGCCAAATGGAAATCACTTTATTTTATAGCGATTTTCCAAGCGTAGCTTAGATGTGGCACAAAGCCGAAATTAGGGGGCATCCAGTGAGGATCGAACACACTATACTCAGTCGTAATTGTTCTAACGTGCCAAGCTTGCTAACCATTACACCACCCCTAGGTGTCCAATCGCTTTATTTTATACACGCTCAATAATGTGCCTGAATGTATTATACCTTTAGTAACCAAATCACATCTTTTATATGAAAAGTCTAAAATGACGTGGGTTTTCATACCTCTCCACGACTTCCTCTTTTTTATTGCTCCAAATAACTGTTGTGGTAAACCCTCCTACAGTAGAATGAACTCTTTCTCCTCTCATAAATACTAACTTGAAGAGTCGGTTGGGACGCGGGAGCGGAGACGCAGTGTTAACCTACCGTTCGGACGCACACCTCTATCTGCTTATTACTAACACTCCTTGCTTTGTATATATCTGTTATTTCAATGCACTTGTTCAACCTACCTTCGTCTTCCGTGTCTTTCTTTTCTGGCCCCTAACAATAACCATCCCTTTTTGGACATGCTCTGTCGTTCATTCTTTACACGCTCTTTCACAATGCTTCTTTTGTCATCAGAATGTCCTTTGAGTGTTAAAATCTCTAGGCCTTTTTTCATTACATGCACTAGAATTTAATCTGCCACTTTCTGATTGTAGGTATTAATATCCTAGCTGCTTATCATTACGTTAAGTCTTCAGCCTTACATCAAGTATAAATCCGAAAAAAAAACCTTTTGTAAAGTATTTATAGAATTTGTTAGTTAATGATGTTTGTATAAAGCTTAAAACAAAGAAGCTATTTTCAATTTTAGGTTCTTTAATATGCTTTTGCCAACAGCTGACCGTAATCGTCCATGTCTATCAGTGATATCACAGCATACATAAACACCACATTATCAAATAGGAGAGTAATATTTGATACGCATGTTTCTTTTCCTTTCAAAATCTATACATTTTTTACATATATACAACTATTTATTCGCTTTTTATTTACACACTTCTTTATGCAATCTATTTCAAACGTTTTTGCTTATACGTACTTACATAAATACATACACACTACAGTTCAAAATTTTGAGCGCACACCTGGATTTTTTTTAAATTGTCCCCAAAAGTAGTTGTTTTGTACTTTAAATAAGAGAAAATGAATACACAAGGTTAAAAAAAAGTGTGACATTTTTTTTTAATTATTTTATGACGAGAAAGAAAAAAGTATTTTATGATTAAATTTTACTCTCGTCAAAATATCCTCCTTTAGCCTTGATTACGCCGGGACAAATTTTTGGCATTCTTTGCAAAACTTTCTCAAAGATATTAGTTTCATAAATGATTCCATTCTTTTTTCAATGACTCTAAGACCTCTTTTACATTTTTTCACTCTTCTGTCAAGTTCATACCATGCTAATTCTGGCAGAGCCATCAAACTTTTGAACTGTAGTGTGTATATATAAATATATATATATATATATATATACAGACATATATATATATATATTTTGATGTATGTTTCATTAAATAATATGACAAGTGCTGTCTCTTTATGTATGTAAATTCTTTTCATATGGTCTGATAAGCTCATTGATTCATATTTTTTTAATCCTATCTAAGCTTTCTTTTACATAAGCCATTATCAAAGATGACAATTACAATATATTAAACAATACACTGACAAAACAATAATGATAGTCTGTTTTTTTTTGTTTTACATGGATGATTTCAAGCAACGACAAACAAGATGGACCGCAACTCTGATGTATTAAGTATGAGAAGCCGTTGGTATAAACCAATGGCTTCTGTTACCAATTATAGGATTTAAGAATATTTGTGGAGATTTCATATTTTATCTTGTTAGGTTCCAACTGTTTTATGTATATAGCTTCAAGAATTTTTAGTTTTTGTTTATTGTTTGAATGAAACCTGCATCAATGAAAAAATGATACCTAAATACACACACACACACAATATATATAAATATATATATATATATATTAGTGAAAAAGACAATATTTAGAGGAGCCAGCATAGAATGGGCATAACTATTCAAGACATCATCAGTAAATTCCATAGGGTGAAGCCGCAATAGCTGATAAATGCCCAGTTTATTTGCGTCTTCCCTATATTGGTACAGAGGGTGACAGTTTATCGAAACGTATTTCACGTTTAATCAGTAGTTGTTATTTTTCGGCAAATGTTAGGGTAATATTTGGTACCCGTCCTGCTTTCTCTTCCATTCGGAAGGACGTCCTCCCTCCCCTTCCTGTTAATTCAGTGATTTACCAATACAAAAGTGTAGTTGTGGACACGACAAAACATAGGGAGGACGTCCCAGCGTGAAGATTCGAGAATAAAACAGCATTTACCCCCAGGATTTTGAATCCGTCCTCCAGGAATAGCCGACTAACTTGACAGTTTTGGTTCTGCTATTGCTGAACATTTAATAACTAGAAGGAAATGTGTGGAGAAAATTTTAGTGGTGACCGATTTATAATTTTATCTAGGTCCCACCCGCATTTTCACCTCAAGGTTCTAGAATCCTTATATGAGATCCCGTGAGCTTCCCTTTGTAAACAGAAGGAATGCTTATTGGATCTGAATATTATTGGACTCTAGTTTCTTGAAATTCATAATTTTTCCCACCATTCGATTACATTCGTTAATTAAAAATTAATTTACACGCTTTTTTTAAATTCCCAGAATAAATAAACTTGATAAGTCCTGGGACGAAACCGGTTTTTTTTTATTTTTTTTTTTAAAAAATGCCTTATAAATATTGTCTTTTCCTATCTATTATTAAATTCTGTAACACGAAAAACTTTATATATATATATATATATATATATATATATGATTGCCTTCAAGTAGGAAAGACTGTGAACATTCTGTGTTGACTTCAGTGTCCACTCAATATTTCCACATGCTCTATACTAGATATTGAGCACTTGAACCCATAAATATAGTCAGTTTGTTGCTTAGGCGATCATATATTTTTCGAATTTTTCCCGCAGTAGGTTGCCAATTCTTTCTACGGTAGACCACATGCCATCCCGGTCTCTCCTGGTATTTACCCATAGTTGGGGGGAAAAGATGAGTCTTCATACCTTTCCCAAGGCTATTAGCATATAAGTGAATATAATGGATTTGACTCTCCGATTCCTCAATCCAAGCCGCTATCCATTACTCCACCATGCCAAATATAACATAACTCAAAATATATATTATAGAATTTGTCCCCACATATTTGCTGAATTTATTTTTCAATGAGTGACCAATGCTAGCATGTCCACATTTTATGACCACAAAAATAATTTACTGAACTTATTCTTATTTATCTAGGAAGTCCCCACAAAATTTGTTCTTCTCCCCGAATGACCTGTGAGATGGGACGTACACCATTATCTGCTTATTACTAACACTCCTTGCTTTGTATATATCTGTTATTTCAATGCACTTGTTCAACCTACCTTCGTCTTCCGTGTCTTTCTTTTCTGGCCTCTAACAATAAGCATCCCTTTTTGGACATGCTCTGTCGTTCATTCTTTACACGCTCTTTCACAATGCTTCTTTTGTCATCAGAATGTCCTTTGAGTGTTAAAATCTCTAGGCCTTATTTTTTCATTACAAGCACTGGAATTTAATCTGCCACTTTCTGATTGTAGGTATTAATATCCTAGCTGCTTATCATTACGTTAAGTCTTCAGCCTTACATCAAGTATAAATCCGAATAAACAAACCTTTTGTAAAGTATTTATAGAATTTGTTAGTTAATGATGTTTGTATAAAGCTTAAAACAAAGAAGCTATTTTCAATTTTAGGTTCTTTAATATGCTTTTGCCAACAGCTGACCGTAATCGTCCATGTCTATCAGTGATATCACAGCATACATAAACACCACATTATCCCATGAGCTTCCCTTTGTAAACAGAGGGAATGTTTGCTGGGTCTGAATATTATTGGACTCTAGTTTCTTGAAATTCATAATTAAGTTGCGTTTTTTTTTTTGTTTGTTTGTTTGTTTGTTTTTTTTGTTTTTGTTTTTTTTTTAGGGTGCTGTTTCCAGCATATAATCATACGGCAACAAGTGGCATCTTTGTATCCGTGCCGTTGGGCTTCTTTCTCGATCTATTTATCTATTATGCGTGGTTATCATAGGGGAAAAAAAAGACGTGACTATAGCTTGGAAAATGTCTCGTCATTTTATCCGCTAAAGCAGATTCTTTGACTATTGATAGCTTGTCCATTGCCATTGAGAATATTCCCATCACTTTTAGTGAAAGAGATGTTAATTCCAAGATAGATGAACTGATCGATTATTTGTAATAGCCTGCTTGCCAGGGAAATGATCGAACATTCTTGATTAAAACACAGAAAATCTGTTTTGTCTGCATTTATATAAAGACCGATTCTTCTTACTGCATTTTCTAGAATTCGCAATTGGGATTCATGCTGTGCGATTTAGATCTCCGAAGAGCGAAGGTCGTTGGCATAATCTACATCTATGATGGCTTCCCACGGATATCTGCTGCTTGTTTGAGATTGCGTCAACTTCCCTTTGTTTTGTCCTCATAGGTCCGCAATACATATTCAAGACATATAATCAACGAGTTGTGTGTCTCCTTGCAAAACTCCGGTAATAAATGTCAAATGAATCTGGCGTCTCTATCATTATGATTCTGTAGAGCATCATTATGGCGCTGATTGTCTCGTTTGGAAAGCTATTTGAATTTGCTTCGTTTTTCTTCTTTGTCACAGGCCTTTGAAGAGTCTACAAACAGAACAACTTCGAGGTTCTTTACTCACACTATTTACTGATATTACTTGCAGTCAGGGGTCTGAACAACGGTGGATTTATTTTGGTGAAAGTTCTCTGCAAAACTTATCCAACTTTTGGAAGCATGGTATTACAGATCTTGGCAGCTATGGCTGTGTTAGTTATATCATTGTAATTGTTCATTATTTCCAGGTCACCTTTTTTTTTCTTCTTTTTTTTTTCGGAAATGAAAGCTTCGACTCTTTGTCCATTTTTTAATATTAAGTATCACGTTGTATCATGCATTGTATAGTCGGACCAATATGTCATTGATTTTTCTAGGTTTCCAAACTTCCGTTTGCATATAATAAAATTATGTAGCTTTCTTGTTTTTACCTACACCAGCTCACCGTATAGTACATCTGAGAATTCTTCAAGTTTGGTTTGTAACTGATGATGAATGATATTCTCAATTCCAAATTTCAGAGGCCTTCCTGAGAAGATTGACAAAATGTTCTTTTCATAACTGAAGGATGTGCGGATGCTACAATGTTTGTTTATCAATTCCGAATGAGAACTCGGATAACCGAGTTCGAATTCCAGTCGAATTTGGCAAATATATTTATGATAGGTATGAATCCCTCTCATCTCCCTCCATCCATGGGTTAAATATTCATTGCTGTTCCCAAAAGGTTGTTAATGAAATATTCACTCGTAAAAAGAAAAAGAATCATTTTTAGAATCCAAAATAATATATTTCGACGTTAAATAACTCACAAAGATTTGATAAAGCGTAAGAAAATCAAATCCATTAACCAATGAATCAAATTTATAACGGAACCGTCTCTGCTTCACTTGCTGATTTCAACTTCTTTTTTTTTTTTAAATCATTCAACCCCTAGCAAGGCAATAATGCCACTATGCCACAATGGGTTAATCAGACTGAGAGAAGATGAGAAAATATTAGTGAGGGGGAATGACAATAAAAGAACAGTATTTAAGAAAACAGAAGTTGGCGACTAGCGTTGCATTTAGATTTTAGAAGATGGTAGGTGACAGGGAAAAAAAAAAAAAAAAAAAAAAAAAAAAAACGGAAGAGAGGTCCAGAGGTACGAAGTGCGGAAAAGAAATTTCGAATAAAGGATATGGTTACATCTAGTTATTTCGACAGTAAAAGGATGAGTCCAAGCAAGGTGATAACCCCACAAAGACGCAAGGGGGTTACTGAGTGTGGAAAGAGATGAGAAAGCGTCAGTGAAGAGAAAGGACAATAAAAGAACTTTGATTTGGAAATGTTGTTCTCTCTCAATCATTACATCAACTTTACCATGTTGAAGATTATTGTCTTCCACTGAATGTTAGACCATGTCTCTCCTATCTTGAATACAGGCTACTTGTTCCTCTTTTTACAGATGAATTCTTTATGGTGTTCTTGCCGAATTTTTCAATGATATTTCTTGTTGGTTTGATTCTTAAAAAGCATATTGGTTTGTTCAGAATATATATATATATATATATATATATATATATATATATATAATTATTTATTTAAAATATGATTCCAAATCGCTACATAAGAGGTCTCATGTTTCAAAACAAGAGCCGAAAACTTCAATATAATCCTTTAAATTAAATTGAGTTGAAATTAAAAGGCTCCGTTCCATCTTCAAGCGAAAATTTTTTGTTGGAATAACGTATATCTGAAATTTACTTGTTTTAATAATTGAAATCAAAATCACCATGGTAACAACTAGGGCGAATTGTCTAAAAATGGGTAGGCGAGTGTAGGGTGTTAATGATAAGTAGCGGTATAGAGATACTTTCAAGGTGTCAAGTCGGGGGAAGGTGAGGGTGTCAAAAATGAAACGAAGATGTATTAAGCTTTCGTCAAGTTGGCTTGTCTATGGAGATTTATTTATTTATTTTATTTTATTTTATTTATTATGAAAGGGAATTGTGCATATAAAAGAAAAAGACTTTCGTAACGTTTGTTTTTTGACGACTTCATAAAGGGTTATCTTTTAGGTAAGTGCTCCTTTAATAATATAAACAAAAGAAACCAGACTTCACTATCAAAATATTTTTGGCACTTGAAGGAAACAAATAAGACACCAAAAGTTAAATGGAAAATTATTGACAAGGCTAGAATATGTAAAGCCCTTGGGATGACCCATGCCCTTTGTGCCTCCATGAAAAATTGCACATTATTAAACTTCTGAATAATAATAATCTATTAAATAATAGACACGAGTTAACGGTTTTTTGTAGGCATCATCATATTTTTGGTTTGAAATAAAATTTATATAACTTGTTCAACAAATAACCCAATCATCCGATTCATAGTAGAGATTATTAACTACAAACTTGCATACAACATAACACCCTTCACAATCCATAGCCCAAATTAGTAGTTTAAACACCTTACCTTATTCATATTTTTATATATAAAATCGTCATTGGTTTCAACTACGGCGTCCAGATAGTTTCGGAATTTCCTGCATCTCTTCTGGACTGCCTCTTTGATTAATTTGGTGAATGCTACAATAATCCAAAGCCTTCAATTTATTTGGTGATACAAGGTGTTTTGTTGGTCTCTTGCTCAACAGCACCCCGCTCATAATAATGAAGGTGGTTGAAGTCTGGAGTTAGGTGGCAAGATGTGGTCGCAGAAATTGTTTAACAGCCATGACTGAGTTCTGGTGCAGAGTCCTGATGTCAGACAGAGGGTCTTCCTGTAGTCACACTCTTGACCTAGGGCAGCATTACCTCCTCAAGGCATTTGATTTAGGTCAGGGTTAAGTCTGAGGCCTTGTCGAAAGATGAATGGAGGCATAGCGTTGGCATCACTAGAGATCACTCCAAACACCTTCGTAATCGTCATTTGACTCATCGACCTCTTTTCGAATCCCCAGCACTGGCCTCAGATTGGCAACCAAACACAACTGAAATGCTCATATTGGAGTATCCGGCGTAAATGCTAAGCAGTACAACATGATGTTTCTAAGATTCTCGCAGAGTGAATTGCATCATGGTACACTTTTTTCACAGACGGTACCCAACTGTCTCTAGTAAACTGTGTTGTCGACAGAATAATAAATAAATAAAAAAAATAAAAAGAAAAGAAAAACGAGTATGCACGAAATTAAAAATATAAAATGGCGACAATTGTTACCCATTTATATGGATATTTCGCTCCTCGGGATAAATTCCCTGGAGCTTGTCCATACTAAAACGTTTAATAAAAAAAAAAAAAAAAAAAATGAACCGTCATGTTCTTTTTTTTTTTTTTTTTTAAAAAAAAAAAACATAAAAATTAAAAAAGGATAGAAAAAAGAAGAAAAAAGAAAAGAAAAAAAAGAGGAACAAACCGCAAATAAGGAGAGGGGTATTTAAGAGGAAGACAGAGAGAAAAAAAAGGGAAAAGAACCACCAAAGTAGTGTAGGGAAGACAGAACATATACAAGTCTAGACAGAAGTTAAAAACGGTTGAAGATTAACAATGACCTATATTTAAAATGTTAACTCTTGTTAAAATAAGAAAAAATTACATAAGGAAATACAATCATTAAAGTTAAGAAAAGGAAGAGTTTTAAAGATCGTAAATAAAAGAAAAATTAGAATTTAATATTAATACTATTATTTAATTTTAATATTATACAAAGAAATTTAATATTATAATAGAAAATTACGACATTATTAGTACATAAACAAGAAAAATCTGAATATTAAAATTAATAATTAAATTAAATAATAAATTAAAGAAAAGAATTAAAATAAATAAATAAGTAATATACCAAAAGAAAATTTTACAATTTAAGGAAAAATGTTAAATAGATTAATAAAAGGTAATAACTAGATTAAAATTATCATTAAATTTAAAGATTATATAGATTAATTATAGATTGCAATATAAAGGATTAGGTAGAATAAGATATAATAATTGGATATGATAAGAGAATAATTACAGATTAAATTATAATAGAGTAAACAGATTAAGATTAAATATAGATTAGAGTGTCTATATTTCTGAGATGAGGTATTATGTACATTATTTACATTATTCGGATTATTGTCCTCATCTTTGTCGCCATATTTATCACAACGTTTCGGCCGTTGTACGCTCCGGCCTACAATTCCAAACACCTGAAGAAGGCCGGAGCGTACAACGGCCGAAACGTTGTGATAAATATGGCGACAAAGATGAGGACAATAGTAAATGAAATATAGATTAAATTATAAATTAAAATAGTTAAAATCATAGAGACCTTTTACAAAGTGAAACTTCACTAACAAATAACTAAGCACAACCCCCAAAATACAAAAACAGCTAGCCATGAAATATTTAAATAAAAGTAAAATTAAATCATCAATATACTTGAATGCACATAACATATCAGATTTAAAAAAGAAAATAAAAAAAGAGAGAAAGTATAATGAAAATAAAAATAAAAATATATAGAGATAAATATGAAAATAAAAATAAAAAATTCTTTTAGAATATGAAATATTAGGACATGAAATATCTGAAATAAAATAAAGTGTATGAGATATAAAAAAAAAACTCTTTAAAAACAATTTTAATTAAATAAAAAAAATACAAAAAAAAAATTTTAAATTAACCTTGTAAGTGGAGGGCAATAATAATATAAAATCTATATTATTAAATAAATCAAACCAGTACCATATCGATTGTACATAAGTAAATCATATAACATAAAAAAGGAATAAGCAGAAAAAAAAGGAGAGGTTTCAAATGAGAAAACTAAATTTATAAAGGAAATTTGACAAGATATAGCTAGCTATAAAGCAAAGGAAAAAATAGAAGAAAATAAGAGAATTGCATATGCCTAAAATAAACCACAGTATGATATACAGTGTAACCCGGATATAAGAAACCCGGATATAAGAGACTTCTTCTCCGGTCCCGACAACTCTCTTATATCCGGGTTATACTGTATAAAGAAATAAATAGGAAGAGAGTTAAATAAAAGGAATAACCAGGAAAAAAATAATTAAAAATAGAAAAAAACTTTCAAATCTAGAAAAAAAGATTCACATATAAAAGATAAGGGAATGTGGCAAGTGCAAGGTTGAAAAATAATATATCAGTTGAAATTTACTTCTTTGACGACACTTGGAAACCAACTCATTCCTTTTAAGTAAAATGTTTTGATTATTACATTTAATAATTCTAATTTTTTCCACCAACCATAAACTAAATCTACCCTTAAAGCTACTAGAAGTCAGAACTGTTATGGATTCCGAGATGAATTCTGTCTCCAAGGAATGACAAACGCAATAATTAAATATTAGAAATAAAATGTATTTACACAATCATACAAAGAGTAATACTGTTAGTAAGTCCAGGAACGCGGTTAGTATCAAATACAGATAGATATATACAGTCTCGAAGTAGGACTTCCTTAGAGTCTACGTGCTTGTAACTGACTTCTACAAGAGGCTACCTCACACTATCGCCGTTCGTATATTCTCTGACTTTCACTATATCCTCTCTCTATCCGACTACTCTCACTGACTGTCTAACTCTGGGTATTTAACGGCAGCACTCCAAGTAACACTGGTAGAGTCCACTTATATGAAAAGGGGAGGATCCCATAACAAGAACAAAACCTAGGAATTCCCGGTCAGTTTGAGAGTTCAGTGTTTGTTTTCCCTTTTTCCATTTTTTCTATCTCTCTATCTCCCTCATAAATGCCTTTTAGTTTATTTACGATTTATTCTTCTTTTTCCTCTCTTTCCTACATCTTTCTTTCTATCCTCTTTTTTTTAATTTTCACATTAAAAAAAAACGTTACGATTCATTTTATCAAATGTTTTAGCATTGACAAGCTCCAGGGAATTTATCCCAAGGAGCGAAATGGCCATATAAATGGGGTACAATTGAGTTTCATTTTTATTTATGTAATCCATATATATATATATATATATATATAATATATATATATATGAATTGATGCATGTATCTTTTTCATCTGAGGAAATTAGAGTTGAATGCTAAACGAATTCCCTAAAAAAGAGACATCGATAGAAATATGTTGCTAGCGAAAAATGGCAAGAATCTCATGAGTATACATACAGTATATATATATATATATATATATATATATATATATATATATATATATATATATATGGGTGTGAGTGTGTGGGTGTGTTTGTGTGTCTTCCTCATTTGAGGAGAATGGCAGTGAATGCTGATCAGTTTCTTCACAGGAGAGACATGAAACGGCAGAGATATGGTTCTGCTAAAAATGCTTTGAATTTCATTGACAGAAGATAGGGAGTAACATTGGATATCTTAAGAAAAACAGAAACAACAATGATATTAATACCTGAAATCTGAAAGAAACAGCTGCAATTTGCGTTGTACGTAATGAGGAAAAGGTGCTTGGAGAATTTGACACTCACAAGTGAATATAAAGCAAAAACAACAGCATGTACAGAAGCATAGCCGATTCATCAGATATTAACAGGCAAACATAAAAATAATTTCAAATATTGGTGGAAAAATACTTTAAATAAAACTCTAAATTGCGATTAATATTATTTAGACTTATGTCCTCACTTCCACGCGCAAATGCTTTTGGAAAATGTATGAATACATTCGTGCGTGTCCTCCTCACAATTTTGGGTTAAATTGTACAGCAGACTGGACTTTCTAGCCTTAGGTGGTAGCTAGTCGAAGAGAATGAAATCTCTAAATTCCAAACGTAGGAAAAGGGAACGAAAAACCATTCCTGAAGTGACATAGCATTGAAAAGGAAAACTGAAAAAAAATCGAAACGTGCACTTTGAATCTGAAAGAGACATTTGAACCGCATTGGAAATATTGACGCCAAGAGTGGAACAGCAAGTAACCAAACTACCAAGCTTGCTTAAATGGATGGCAGAACCCACAGTGGCAAGGCGGGGCTGGGGGTGATAAAAACAAATATTACTTAAAGCTAAAAAGAGTTGGTAGATATGGAGAGCCATAAACGTTCTGGAAAAGACGAGTAACATAGAAGAAGATTATGTTGAAACGTACCAGTACGTCAAATTGGGTTTCTAATTGTGGTATGAAGAATTGTGAAGCAGTAAAATAGTTGAATGCTTGCAGAAAAAATATGTTTAAAATGCCTTATAAACATTTCAAGGGGAGTAAACAACCTCCCCAAATCCAATTCCAGAAAGAAATCATTCAGTTAAATCCATAAGAATCCTTGAAGCGGTTAAGAAGAGAATGAAAAGAAATCCATTAAAAAACACGAGGAAGATGGCAAAAGGGCTGGATAGTTTGGATAGATCGCTAATGAGAATGGCGAAAGAGGATTTAGGGTGGAAACCATACACGATATAAGGAGAATTGCTGCTCTCAAGTGCCTCCAAGCAAAAACAACTTGGCAGACGGAAGAAAATTTTGATAGAGCGTAATACCTATATACAATCCATCGCTAAAGATGCGGGTAAAATGATCAGCACCTTGTGCCACTCCAGTGACTCCTGGTGCAGTCCTCTGCCTTTATAATAGATAGATCAGACCGGAAATGCAGTACCATTGCCATATTTGGGCAGGAGCCTCCCAAACCTCACTTTCCAGTCTTGATAGCGTTCAATATCATTTCCCAGAACTTGTGGGAGAAGAATTACCCTGGAGTCTGTTTCCCGGATCACTATAGTCTTAACCTGTTCAAGTTTAGTATCCACCGTTATCAGCCTCTTCTATCCATATAAACTACACTTTATCGTAAGCCTCTACCTAAAGTGGCCCTCGGGCATTGTACAAGGTGAACCTTACTGTAAAATAAAAGGTGATATAGTGTGCCGTATACAATATCTTTGTTTGGTCGAACGAGATTTTCACTGCGGAGGCTGCGATCAACTACCTAAACGATAGAGTTCACACCACTTCACCAGTAAACATTGCCGAATGTGCCAGAAGACATTACAAAGGTCAGAAATCGATTTGTATCATGGTCTGGGCTGTTGTTGCTTCTGATGTTTTGAAATCGCCCTTCACTCCTTGTTCAGTGAACACCATTACAAAAGTATTGAAAGTGAATAACAGAGTTTACTGACAAATCTGAAGCAGAACTGGTGCAAAAGGTATTTCTCTGGATTTCTTGACAAGTCAATTTGGCTTTTCATCAATCCATGACATGAATCCTATGAACTTGGAGATATGGCCTATATTGGAGATCGACGTTTCACGTATCTCAAACTCAAGTGCATCAGTCCAGAAAGAAGATTTTATGTGATTGTGGTACAATGGGAGCGAAATGGTGGTGAAGAGAATAAAGACTATGATGAAAAAAAGGGGGCTATTTTGAAACGATGTAAAATAATGTCAATAAATATAAAGATCCGCTTGTAAACGTTCATTAATCAGATCCTAAAACATTTTATTGTATAATAAAATGAATAATGGGTGACTGTATATACCGCGTCCGAGGTATTATAACTATAGAATATAACGTGAACAATACGAATATTTACGAATGTAGATTTGACTATATTCAGCTCGTTAATAACGATGACAAAATCGGCAAATGCGACGTCCATGTAAAATGGTACCCCGGAATAAGGAATGCAACTTTAATTCTTCCTAGAAGCTATTTTTTTTTTTTAGTGTCAGTTTTTACTTCTTTTAAAAAAATAGTCGGGGAATATAACGATTCAAATAAAAAGATAATGAAAAAAAGGTTAAAAAAAATAATCATATTTTTTTCCAATTTAAATCGATCTCGCCAAATGGCATTTAGTCTTTAGAATTCCTAAAGATCTTTTTAGTTTTGTTATCTTTTACTCCATAATTCTTAATGCAAGCAAGATTATCCGCTTTTTCCCCTTTTACGAGTATAAGGAGATGCCATTATGTATATGAATAAAAATAATATAAAAGACGGTAGATCACTTGCTCTCTAAGGATTAAATCGGATTTAATTGCTTTTAAGCCGTTTACCTATAAGGAGATATTTGGCATTCATTGACCGAGTACTGTTTTTGGCTGAAGTGTATAAAACCTTTCTCTTAAAAAGTTTTTCATGAAAATAGTTTATTTTTTCCAGTCCGGTAGCTGTTATCGCTCTTTTAAGTATCGATGGGGGTTCCTTCCACATCTTTTATTTGAAGTAGTGTGGAATGTCAACATCTTGATTATGTCATTATTTTCCCTTCAAGTTATACGTGCTATCCATTTTAGTTGTTGCTGATGCTGGTAGTCCTGGTAGGCTCTGTTATTTGGTACAGGTCTTTGTAATTCTGTAATGCCAGTCCACAAAGAAGGATGATCGTTGCAAAACCCTCAGGCTTTACGTGCTCAAACCTTTTTTTTTCGCATTGATCTTAGAAAGCAGTTGCATACATTTGACTGTTAAGATATTTCAAAACGGATTTGGCGACATGCATGGCAAAATGAATGTCACGATCTGACGATTTAAGAAGAAGAGTCGAGTTTTCGTGTTGTTTTGGTTTCCTAGCAACATGCGATGTTTGGAAAAACTAATTTTGGCGCAGTCTATTCTATGTTCGATTTTGGTTATCTCCTGTACTAAATATGTCATAGCTGATCCATACGCCGGGGTATTTGAAGTCTTTAATATTTACTAATTCCACATACTGAATTTAAATGATAGATCCAGGCTAAGCGCCATTACTGCTTTAATTTCAATTCCATATCATAGTTTCTGTTTTGGAAAAGGTTTATTTTGAGAACAGGAAGCAGAAAGATATAAGTGAGTGTGAAAGAAGAGAAAGAAAGAAAATTAGTGTGTCAGAGAGTCAGAGAACGATGTCGATATGTGATTGCCTCAGAGGAACAGAGAATAAAAGATATCATCGCTTGTGCCTGAGAGAAAGAAGCTAGGAGGGTGGGGGAAGATAGATAAAGAAAAAGAACTATATATACACGTGTGAAATGGAGAGAGAAAGAGAGATAGGCATTGTATATTGCTGTCACATTTGCTATGGTGCTTCTATGTAGTTAGAGATTCTTGATAAAATATTGCAATGTTATTGGTACTGCCATGTGAGCTCAGTTTCAGTCTGTTACCCACCGTCGTAACGGATCTACCCTCTGCCTTTCTATAAATATATCCATGGTGATCGTTTTGATGACCTTTTTCTATGGTACCCAGACTTTATAAATTTTAGCGCAATACTAGAATGGCAGATTTGTCTTATCATTTTACAGTATAGTCTGTTAGATATAACTGTAAGTTCTATCCTAACATTGTCTTTTCTTACATTTCTCGCCTGTTTTTTTTTCCGGATTCTTGCTTCCTAGTCAAATTTGATTTTCAAAAATTTAAATTCGATGTAAATCGTTATCTCCTGTCTTCTTAATTCTTGTTCTGTTATTGGTTTTGTTTGTTTTATTTTACGGCATATCAACCTCAGTATGTTATTTGATGCCGACAAGATATTTATTGCTGGTAATATTTTTCAAAAAAAGTATTACCGGTAATATTTTTTTTTCAAAAATGTATTGCTGGTAATATTTTTCCAAGAATGTATTCATAGTAATAATGTATTGCTGGTAATATTTTTCCAAGAATGTATTCGTAGTAATAATGTATTGCTGGTAATATTTTTCCAGGAATGTATTGGTGGTAATAATGTATTGGTGGTAATAAATTTTTATTCAAAAATGTATTGCTGGTAATAGGTTTTACAAAAATGTATTGCTTGTATTATAACCTATTTTTACACTATAATAGTCTTAACCCCAGTTTGGGGGTTAAATATTTGCCCAAAGATGGGACCCTCTCAGATGCTAGCACCCCGGGTCAGGGTGGACTTGGGAACATCAGAAATTAACAGGTGGTTCCACGCTTATCAAAACCTCCTGATCAGAGGCCTTGCTGCTGGACGTAGTTTATCGTTTTACCCAGAGCACTCCTCAATAATGTTTTCTTTTTCTCATATTCTCTCACAGTCAGTAGCCACTTATGTCATAGTGGCTGTGTTCGATTGCTTGAAGTGAAATATTTCCATTATTAACATTTTTCGGCCTGTTGTCCTCATCTTTATTTTCATATTCATGACATTTCTTTCTTCCTGTGATATTACCTGGATTTTCGAACCGAAAACTTTCTTTAGTCGACTGGAGTAGATTGTGTCGTACAACTGCCGAAACGTCGTAAATATGGCAATAAAGATTCGGACAACAGTTTGAACAATGTAAATAGTTAAAATAGTTGCAATAACTCATCTTGGAAATATAGACAGAACCTGTAGAAGGCCGGAGCGTACAATGACTTAACGTCGTGCATATGGCAATAAAGATGAGGACAACAATGCGAACCATGTAAATATTGAGAATAGTTACAATACTACATCTCAAAAATATAGACAGATCCGGAAGAAACGCCGGAGCGTACAACGGTCTAAACGTCGTTAATATGGCAATAAAAATGATAACAACAGTCCTAACAATGTGAATAGTGAAAATAGTTACAATACTTCAATTTAGAAATATAGACAGATCCTGAAGAAAGCCGGAGCGTTTAACGACCAGAACGTTGTGAATATGGAAGTACAGAAAGAGAACAACAGTCCGAAAAATGTAAATAGTGAAAAAAAGTTACAATAATTCATCTTAAAAATATAGACAGATCCTGAAGAAGGCCAAATGGCGAAACGTTGAGAATATGGCAATACAGATGAGGACAACGGCCCGAAAAATGTAAATAGTGAAAACAGTTACAATAACTCATCTTAGAATTATAGACAGATCCTGAAGAAGGTCGAAGTGTAAACGGCCGAAACGTCGTAAATATGGCAATAAAGATGAGAATTACAGTCCAAACAATGTAAATAGTGGAAATAGTTAGAAAAACTCATCTTAGAATTATAGACAGATTCTGAAGATGGCCGAAGTGTAAACGGCCGAAACGTCGTTAATATGACAATAAAGATGAAATTACAGTCCAAACAATGTAAATAGTGGAAATAGTTACAAAAACTCATCTTAGAATTATAGACAGATTCTGAAGATGGCCGAAGTGTAAACGGCCGAAACTTCGTTAATATGACAATAAAGATGAGAATTACAGTCCAAACAATGTAAATAGTGGAAATAGTTACAAAAACTCATCTTAGAATTATAGACAGATTCTGAAATGGCCAAAGTGTGTCGAAATATGGCAATAAAAGATGAGAATTACAGTCCAAACAATGTAAATAGTGGGAAATAGTTACAAAAACTCATCTTAGAATTATAGACAGATTCTGAAGATGGCTGAAGTGTAAACGGCCGAAACGTCGTTAATATGGCAATAAAGATGAGAATTACAGTCCAAACAATGTAAATAGTGGAAATAGTTACAAAAAAACTCATCTTAGAATTATAGACAGATTCTGAAGATGGCCGAAGTGTAAACGGCCGAAAACGTCGTTAATATGGCAATAAAGATGAGAATTAAAGTCCAAACAATGTAAATAGTGGAAATAGTTACAAAAAACTCATCTTAGAATTATAGACAGATTCTGAAGATGGCCGAAGTGTAAACGGCCGAAACGTCGTTAATATGGCAATAAAGATGAGAATTACAGTTCAAACAATGTAAATAGTGGAAATAGTTACAAAAACTCATCTTAGAATTATAGACAGATTCTGAAGATGGCCGAAGTGTAAACGGCCGAAACGTCGTTAATATGGCAATAAAGATGAGAATTACAGTCCAAACAATGTAAATAGTGGAAATAGTTACAAAAACTCATCTTAGAATTATAGACAGATTCTGAAGATGAAAGTGTAAACGGCCGAAAACGTCGTTAATATGGCAATAAAGATGAGAATTACAGTCCAAACAATGTAAATAGTGGAAATAGTTACAAAACTCATCTTAGAATTATAGACAGATTCTGAAGATGGCCGGAAGTGTAAACAGCCGAAACGTCGTTGATATGGCAATAAAGATGAGAATTACAGTCCAAACAATGTAAATAGTGGAAATAGTTACAAAAACTCATCTTAGAATTATAGACAGATTCTGAAGATGGCCGAAGTGTAAACGGCCGAAACGTCGTTAATATGGCAATAAAGATGAGAATTACAGTCCAAACAATGTAAATAGTGGAAATAGTTACAAAAACTCATCTTAGAATTATAGACAGATTCTGAAGATGGCCGAAGTGTAAACGGCCGAAACGTCGTTAATATGGCAATAAAGATGAGAATTACAGTCCAAACAATGTAAATAGTGGAAATAGTTAGAAAAACTCATTTTAGAATTATAGACAGATTCTGAAGATGGCCGAAGTGTAAACGGCCGAAACGTCGTTAATATGGCAATAAAGATGAGAATTACAGTCCAAACAATGTAAATAGTGGAAATAGTTAGAAAAACTCATCTTAGAATTATAGACAGATTCTGAAGATGGCCGAAGTGTAAACGGCCGAAACGTCGTTAATATGGCAATAAAGATGAGAATTACAGTCCAAACAATGTAAATAGTGGAAATAGTTAGAAAAACTCATCATAGAAACACAGACAGGTGCTGGAGTGATATGATTAAAAAAAAAAAGGACAGCCCTCGACATGAAGTGTACCAGAGAGAGGAAGATAAAGATGTCTGTATGTGTGGGCGGTGAAGTAAACAGACGAAAAGATATTGTCATGTGGTCCAGAGAGATAGAGAAAGAGAGTAAATTAGTAAATTATGTCTTATAGAAAGAAAAAGAGTGGAAGAGAGATAAGAGATATATACGTGTTGGAATGCGAGAGAGAGAGAGAAATAGAATAAGTGTACTAAAAGAAAAAAAAGAAAGAGAGCAAACATCGTTGTGCCGGTGTCAGGGAGAGAAAAAGGGGGAGAAAAAATAGATAAAGATTTGTGTATGTGTGAGCGCCGAGAGAAACAGAGACAGAGGACAAGGAGAAAGATATCGTCCTATTTACTAGATAGATAGGGAAAGTGAGAGAGGAGGGAAAATTATCGCTATGCCTGAGAGGAAGAGAGAGAATGGAAGAGAAAAAAACGATATATACATGTTGGTATGAAAGAAAGAAAGAAAGAAAGAAAGAAAGAAAGAAAGAAAGAATAAGTATACTAAAGGAAAAAAGACAAAGGATAAGAGAGAGCAGACATCGCTGTGTGAGTGTCAGAGAGAAGGGAGAGAAAGATAGATGAAGATTTCTGTATGTGTGAGCTCCGAGAACGAGAAAGAGTGAGAGAGAGAAATATAGTGTCATTTTTGCCAGATAGGTAGAAAAAGTGAGAGAGAGGGGAAATTATCGCCATGCGTGACGGAAAAAAAGAGAATGAAAGAGAAAAAAAAAAGATATATACATGTAAGTATGCAATACAGATAAAAAGAAAGAGAGAAAGATTAAGTTTACTAAAGAAAGAAAAACAAAGGAAAGGAGAGAGTAGATACTGTTGTGAATGTGTGAATGCCGAGAGAAGAGAGAGAGAGAGAGAGAGAGAGAGAGATTGCCATTTTTGCTAGATAGGCAAAGAAAATGAGAATGAGAGAGAAAAAGAATATAAGAAAGCAATAAGCAAAGAAAAATGAAGAGAGAGAGTTACCGAAATATGAGTGTATCAGAGAGAGAAATAGATATAAAGAGAGAGAGAGAAAAGGCAAACACTGTTGTGTGGGTGTCAGAGAGAGATAAAGAAGTATATGGTGCGTTAAGTGACAGAGAGGGAGATAGAGAGAAATATGTGTTTTATGTATACCAGAGAGAGAGAGGGTGGAGGTAAAAATGATATAATTATTTTCCAAGCGTAACTTAGATGTGGCACAAGGCCGAAAGTATGGGGCACCCTGTGAGGATCGGACTCACTACTCAGTAGTAATTGATCTAGCGAGGCACGCTTGTTAACCATTACACCACCTCGAGGTGCGCAAAATGATGTCTGCTTTACGTATTCAATGAAGATAGAAAGAGAAAAAGAATTATGGGAATGACCAGAGAGGGAAATAGGAAGAAAAAGTCACTACAGATATCTATGAGAGAGTGAGACAGACAGACATATATATATATATATATATATATATATATATATATATATATATATATATATATATATATATATATATATTCCCCCACTGCGTATTCAAATACACAGGTTTACGTCCGGTATGGCTAAGTGTGATATCCGAAACGTGTATAGCTGCACGTGTACCAACGTGTGCATGTATCTTTTTATTTATGTGTGTGGGTCTGTGCTTTCTGTGTGCGTTCATGCGTGCGTGTATGTGTGTGTTGTTGTTTTTGTGAGCGTTCATGCGCGCGTGTGTGTGTGTTGTGTGCGTACATACTCGCGCGTGTGTGCGTGCTTTCGTGCGTGTGTGTGCGCGCGCGTGAGGGCGTGTGTAATATGCAGGTTTTCCCTTTATCGCCTGAGGAATGAAAGAAAATATTCTGTCTTTTCAACGAATATATTAGACTGCGTTCATATGCATATTCGCGTGCGCACGGGTATGTATTTGTTAATATGTCAGTAAGTGAATGTGTATGTGTTGTGCCTCTGTGTGTGGGTGGGGTGTATGTGTAAGGGCGTGCCTTCCTTTGTGTACCGCCTGAAAGAAAAAAAAAGTATTCCAATGGATTTTCAACAATATTGCTTGGGTGTACGCGAGTGTGTGTTTACGTGTGCAGGTGGGTATGTATACGCGTATTTGTGTATCTGCATACCTGTGTGTCTGTATGCACCTGTATGTGTGCCTCTTTTGCTGTTCTTTGGCACGATAAGAAGCCATATACGGCAGTAGATTTTTTTAAAGATATTCGAAAGCTGGAGGTGTATCTATGTACGTCTGTGCAAATCAACGTGTATATGAGTACACGTGGACATGTGTATGAGTGTGTTTACCTCTCTCTCTCTCTCTCTCTCTCTCTCTGTGTGTGTGTGTGTGTGTGTGTGTGTGTGTGTGTGTGTGTGTGTGTGTGTGTGAATATACAAGATGGAGAAACGCTTGCGACACATCAAACATTATCTTCCGTAGGAGAGAAGAGCGCCATTTTGACAATCATAATGCTTATCTTGTTCTTAAACGGGTCACGTCGCAAAATGCATCAGCAGAATTTACAAAATCTTATGCAAATTTAAAAAGAGAATATAACGGAGAGAACGGCCTGAAGATTGCCGGAAAATCGTATCTAAAGAATACATTTAAATAAAGAAAAAAGAATGCAGCAAAACAATAACTGGAACAATAAACGCGAACATTATCTTCGCCGAGATAACGTCCGAATAATAGATACGAGAACACTGCTGAAGAGTGAGAAAATTGAAAGGCGCGGCAGATATCAAGTTAAATGATGATAGTAATATTCGTTGTTTCCTCATGAGGAAACATTACAGATTCATTGGCAGAGCAGTCAGTGCTGCTGGAGATTGAGATTTATAAAATGTTTCTTTAAAAATGTTTTTCAGGAAAATAGTTTTCTCAAGTCCAGTAGCTGTTATTGCTCTTTCACAAAACGGACGGGGGTTTCCTTCCTAATCTTTTTACTTGAAATATTAAGGAACATCAACATCTTTATTATGTCATTATTTTCTTTTTACTGTTACATGTGGTATCCATTTTACCTATTGCTCCTGTTAAAACTCCTCGTATGATATAGTTTCTATTATCTGATACAATTATTTTTATTCTCTAGCGTCAGTTTACAAGGATCGATGAAGAAGGGTCACCATTAAGATCCATAGGCTCCTCAGGCTCAAAGCTACTTTTAACCTTTGATCATAAAAAGCGGTGTTACACAGCTGACACTTTAGATATTCGTGAACGGGTTTGGTGTCTTCTATGACATTCATATGGATGTCTCGACTTGACGAGGAAGATGACATTAGTGTTCAGGTTAAGGGTTTGATTTTTTACCAGTTTGTGATGTTGAGAGAAACATGTATTGATGGTAATTTTACTACATTTTTTTAATACTTTTTAGCGTTGCATTGATTTTTATTTTGCTATAAAATATTATTGTTGCTCATTTTATAATAAAAATGTAATGTTGATTTTTGTTTGTTGTGTGTTCACTATTTACACATAGCCGCGACCCTACCACGCCTCTTCAAAGGAAGAAGTATCTGCCCCTTGGGGGAATGATTCTACGATATTAACTCTTTGTGCGCTGCGCTCCTGAACAATTTTTACCCTTCTGTCTGAGCTCCTGAGTCAAAATTCGCAAATAACTGGTATGTAATATTTCACGGTAGATATAAAAATAGATACAAAAAATATAAGCATTATTCTTAGCAGGGAGAGAGTATGATTGCATGCCTTCACTTTATCGCCAGAATTCTTTCTTTGTGTCCCAGTCTACCCCAATAAGACAACCAATAGAAAAACACGACGCAAGGGTTTACCCACTGTTCAACCGGTGGCTGAGCATTATGTCATTTTTCTCTACCGCCAGTAAAGCGGGAGTCAGGGATCAAATGGTTAATGTGGGAGATCGTACATATCTGGCTAAGGACAAAAATCGACCTGTTCCTACGGTTATTTTTCATACAGGGTCGATGTCTACCAATCTTCCTTATTTAGTATAATGTGGTAGGATGTCATGTTTCACGGTAGATATAAAATAGATACAAAAAATATAAGCATTATTCTTAGCAGGGAGAGAGTATGATTGTATGCCTTCACTTTAACACCAGAATTCTTTCTTTGTGTCCCAGTCTACCCATATAAGACAACCAATATAAAAACACGACGCAAGGGTTTACCCACTGTTTAACCGGTGGCTTGGCATTAAGTCATTTTTCTCTACCACCGGTAAAACGGTGGTCAGGGCTCAAAGGATTAAGAAAGTTACCTCAAGCGCTGTTTATTCTATGTTTAATTTCTTTCTCTCTTATACTAAATTTGTTATAAGTGATCCATACACCGAGGTAGTTGTAGCGTTTGGTATTTGTTGATTCTGCATACTGAATTTCTCTTATGGATTTAGAGTTGGTGCCATCAGTGCTTGCTAGGGGTAATTTACAAATTAGTTAGCTACTTTGAAAATTACAAATTAAGTTAAAAAATGGAAATACCGAAAAGTTAAAATATTAATTATCAAATACAGAAAGAAAACACACATGGCAATTGCGGGAAAAAACCAATTCTTTTACTTACAAATGGCAAGTCGTGTTCACTTTCGGTGGATTCGGATCTTATGATCAGTTAGTGAATTATTGAAGCTGACTTTTTATTACCATGCCTCTGTATTTCAGAGGCCGCTGAGCATCTATGTCCTTCTCTTCATCATTTTACTCTATCACGCCTCTTTACTCTCGCACCCACTCTCTGTAACCCCTTGCGTGCTAGTGGCATCGCGCCCTGCTTCGGGTGAAATGCTTAAAAAAATTCTAGATTATTGTTTTTTTTGTTTTATATATATATATATATATATATATATATATATATATATATATATATATATATATATATATATATATATAAAGGTTTATTTTGAGTCCTATTTGTTCATATAATTCGAATTCCAATTCTGAACACATAAACCAAAATGATTTCGACGTGGTGTGGATTTTATTGATCATGGCGATATGATATGGATTTATTTGCTTAACATGTAAAAGAACTGATGACTTATCTGTGTTTAAATTATGGAATAAACTGTACTGCATCCATTGCTACTTTTTTCTGGTTTTTAAGAACAAAAGAATCCTGTCTTTTTATATTGGGTATAAATCCGAAGAAAGTTGTTGAATGTGAGATAATTAAAAACAATAGCAAGAAAAACAAAAGCCTAAAAAGCTGAATGGGGTCCTTTAAATTGAATATATAGATACTCCGGAGGTCAAAAAGTTACATTTAAAGGTCAGCGTTTATGTATATTTAACGCCTTCAATGGAAATTTGCAGTGGTCGTTGTATTACTGCCTCTCCTTTAGGGAATGTTTCGCTCAAAAAGGTGTAATGAACACAGTATAAATTAATTTACCGATTACTCTTTTCGAAGTTATTGACAATATCTGAATCCGTGGAACCTGCTGATTAAAAAAGTAAACACATCTTCACTTAGTTGAGAGAAGAACTACAGCAATATTTAACTACAATTATTGAATATTTGCTACATTTAATTGAGGTTAGCACAAAACTGACCATCAGAGAAATCATAGGACTTGTGCTAAGCTAATTTGACAAGTAGAAATAAATTGCTGGACATCAAGAGCTTTCGAAATTCTATTTCTTTCTTTTTTTTTTTATCTGGGATCGAAACCTTGAGTTTATAGGAAATGCACAAGCGCCTCTGGGTACAAATCTAAGCATTATTAGGTAATTTAGTAAATATAAAATGTTACGTGGGATTGCAGCGCTTCCAAATTTTATTTATATTCCCCTAACATATATTACTTGAGTTGATTACCTCGGCATTGTGTAGTAGCTAACAAACTTATTTCGCGAGAACCATTAAGACTAAGTGAGTTTAATCCTCACTGGGCGTACCATATTTTCAACCAGAATATATTACTTAATTTTACTTAATATATATATATATATATATATATATATATATGCAAGCGGATTATCTGAGTGTGATTTGATTTGCATGTCCCAATGCAATGCAATGTATATGTGTATAACTGTGTTGGGTATGAGTGACGCGCACACATAGACACACAATTTGACTAATTTTGAAATAAGATGTTAGAATAATACCTCCCCACTAATACTCAGTCTGCACAACCCCTAACCTGAGCAGAGAAATAAAATTATAAATTTGGAAAAAAAAAATAAATAAATAAACAGATTATTATAAGACTTTATAGAACCTTCCCGAAATTATTCGGTAATAAATACGTCGAATTATTTTGTTTTCATTATATCTATATATAATATAATTATACAAGTATATATAAATAAATAGAATTATGCGATTATATATATGTATATTTTATATATAATATAATTTTTTAATGATTTTTATATAAATATAATTATACAATTATATATATATATATATATATATATATATATATATATATATATATATATATTATATAAAATTGTATATATATATATATATATATATAATTTTATTATATATATTTTATATATGATATAATTATACATTATATATATATTTTATATATAATATAATTATTATATATATTTTATATACAATATAATTATACATTATATATATATTTTATATATAATATAATTATTTTATATATTTCATATTTCATATAATTATACATTTATATATATCTTATATACAATTATATATTTTATGAAATTATAATTTTATACATATGTTATATTTAATATAATTATACAGTTATATATATATATATATATATATATATATATATATATATATATATATATATATATATATACAATTAGATACAATTATATATATTATAGATATATGTATATAAATAAAAAAAGAAAGAACAGTAAGATATAAAATCCGGTGTTCTTATAGATATTTTATTTTTACAAAATAGTGCTCAATGTAAATTTACATAGCATTAATATTATAAATTAATAGTTCAACCATATTTCAAAAATAGAAGCTAAAACCCTAATTTTATTTTTGCAAATAAATTATTAGTTCTATTTCATCTTCAAGCGAATTTTGGAGTTTTTTTTAAAATTTACCGGGTTTTAAATACACAGCTAAAATCACGTTTCCATGGTTACAGAATATTCTAAAAAAAATTGAACATGTCTAGATTTAAAACTTAATGTTAAAATAATCCTACATAATATAATGGATTCTAATACATTTAACTGTTCTTAAAAAGAATATAGTAAAATAAAAATTAAAAAGGAAAATATTTCAAATCGTAGTTAAATAAAAAGTATTGTAAAAAAAATCTTTAATTTTAAAAGATGACGTTAAAAAATTTTTTACCGTTAACAATTTTTTTTTTTTTTCAGACGACATCCATTCAACCGACGTCAGGTTTCAGTGTAAAATACATCCTCACCCCTTACCAAAATGTAGGTAATAACTGATACAATGATACTGTCATAAGGAAAATCTAGACACCCCGTGTTCAATTTGAGTAGAATATTCTGTAACCATGGAAACGTGATTTTAGCTGTGTATTTAAAACCCGGTAAATTTTAAAAGTTACTCCAAAATTCGCTTGAAGATGAAATAGAACTAATGCTTTTAATTTATTTGCAAAAAATAAAATTAGGGGTTTAGCTTCTATTTTTAAGAAAATAACTATTTTAAATCAATTAATTTATAATATTATAGATATATATAAAAAAATAAAACAAGCAAAATTAAATAAATAAATAAACAAATAAACGAATTCCGGCAAAATAACCGCCAAAATAGACTACCCACAATGCACCACTGACTCATAAGTAATCTCATTATTAATATCAAATTAATATTAAATATTTAATATTTAATTAAGATTAAATATATATTTTTTACCATTTATAAACTTTAAATTTAAGTTTTAATTTTTTAAATTTTAGAGTTAAAATTTAAATTTATTTTTAATCTTTGTTATTGTCGTTATTAATAATATTTTTTTATACTCTTGTTTTTTAAAATTTTTAATTTTTTTAATAATCTTTAATATATTGTTCTATATTAACTACAATTGTATTAATCAGGATTAATAATATTATTAATAATATTAATATATCTTATTTTGATTTATTTCTACTTTGCTGGTAATTTTTAATACAGTGTAACCCGGATATAATATAGTTGTCAGGACCGGAGACGAAGTCTCTTATATCCGGGTTTGGTCTATTTTATATACATTAACACAGGCCCTAATGTGGGACCAGAGAAAATCTCTCTTATATCCGGGTTTCTCTTATATCCGGGTCTCTTATATCCGGGTTACACTGTACTTTATGTAATTAACAATAAATTATGTTGATGTGTTTTTCAAGTGTCACCGTGATATGCCTACACATTATAACTTATGCTTCCTTTTTCCCTCTTACCTGTTTAACATTTTTTTCTTCTTCCTCTTCTCCCCCCCTCCTGCTTTACAATTTGTTTTCTTTTTTCTTCTTTTCTCTTCCTGTCTATAAATTATTTAAGAGGTCAAATTGTCTGGCTTCTTAACTAAGTACACTTAAACCTACGTAAATTATTTAAGCTAGTTTAAAATCAACCTTATCCCTACTTTCCATTTCGAAGATAGACCATTCTATAATTACCCGCCTCTCCCACCACTTCTGTCACCTGATATCAATCTAAAGTTATCCCTCAAAAACCTGTATCAAAAACAAAAGAAACCAAATTTCTTTGTAACTAGAGATGTGACCTGACGAACCAAGAAAAATATTTTTTCTGGGGAAATAAATAAATAACAGTCATGGAACCTTAAGGTTGTTTCTTTCTTAATTATTTTATATATATATATATATATATATATAAAATTAAGGTTATATCTTTCTTAATTATTTAATATATATATATATATATATATATATATATATATATATATATATATATATATATATATAGGTCTAAATGACTAAAGAGACTCATGAATCTCCCAGCCTCTATTTAAAAAAAAACTTGAAAGGGTCCGTTTACCCAATACTCGGACTGACCAAAATATTAAGAATAAATAAAAACAAAGGAAAAGTACAGAAAAATTCACTTTTTTCAAAGACAGTCATTCACTCCTGTAGTTCTTTGCTACTAGGAAACATGGATATTTTTTCTTCTGATGATGGCCATGTTGGCCAAAACTAGTCGAGAAACCTAATTTACATAATAAAACAAAAACTCGATAATTTTCGAGCGAGTATTATCGAGCAAGTACTATTAGAGCGAGTGTAATTCGAACGCGTTTGACACCAGTATTGTTCAACGGCGTTAATATAGTTGCATCTGCGATTACAAAGTCTCTACTATTACGAGAAATACGAAAGTGGCAACGAGTATTCGTTGGCATTACAAAACGTTTCTTGCTCCAGTTAACAATAGATTTATTTATGATTTTTGTTATATAGGAATAAAATGTCGTTGCCGACACTAGAGTTTGAACACAGATCACCAAAGAGAAAACACAGGCGATCCCATTTTGAATAAGTAGATAACATGATAGTAAAGGAAATGCATATATGGGAATTAGCGTGGCGTCTAAATGATCAATATTTCTACATTATCCTCTGTTACTATACGTATCACTATTCTCTTCACTATACTATTTCTCTATACTGATTGCTATACGGATTACTATTCGGATCACTGTTCGGTGGTTACTTTCCGAGCGAGTATTATCGAGCGTCTGATACCAGTATTGTTCAACGGCGTTAATATAGTTGTATCAGCGATTACAAAGTCTCTACTACAACGAGCATTGCGAAAGTGACAACGAGTATTCGTTGACATTACAAAAGTGGCAATGAGTGTTCATTGGCACCACAAAACACTGCATATATTCTCAAGCGCTTTCGACGCTATACAATCTCTAACACTACACAAATAAAAGATAGGCTTAACGAAACATTATCACGTCAGAAAAAGAAATAGTGCAGAACGATTTAACTAAAACTGGTTGCCTGTGTCGAAAACGGCGTAAATTGTGAATTGAGATTGTGAATCGATTGAAGAGAATCGGTGTCTGGAAAATACGGCAGTTTACATGATTCCTTTGTTTATCGGCACGAGCTGCCAGGCTAAGAAAAATAAGAACGAAGTCGTTACAAGATTGGACAATATAGAACGTTGTCTCGATTTCCCAATTGAAGTTCACGGTTCCCCCTAAGCTAATGACATTGTCATCTGGTCAGATAATTCAAACCTCGTATAATTGGAATAAAGTTTAATTTCTGAGCTCACGAACTCTGACTGGTAAGTTGTGAATGCAACAATGAGAATAGAGTTTCATTTGGCATTTCCACGAAGTCTGATCGGTAAAGTACTGCTGGGGTGCTATAGGTTATTGGTAATGGTGCTTCGGCTCAGAAACCGTGGAGTACAAAGGGAATGTAGATGAGTCGACTGTCTGTACCTTGTATACCTGATGATAGTTGCGAACTATTAGAACTAATGAATGACATTTGACATGAAAATAACGATAGAATAGCAAGCGGTTGTGGGAAAAGGGTTATGGGATGGAAAGTAATTGATCCCTCTACACACACACAAGGGCGATAGACTCTTTTGAACTCTGCCAAGTGTTGTTGCCACAGAACTATACGAGGGGTTGTTCACTTATGGGAAGAGGAAAAAGAAACGAAATGTATGTAAAAACAAAACAAAACCCGGCCATGATTAGAACATGTAAACTTCAGATAAGTATCGCCTCCGTTATGGAAACAGTTTAGTTTAGTTTAGTTTAGTTTAGTTTGGTTTAGTTTAGTTTAGTTTAGTTTGGTTTGGTTTGGTTTGGTTTACGGCATATCAACCACAATGTGTTATTTAATGCTGACAAGATTTTTTATTTCTGGTAATATTTTTTTCAGAAATGTGTTGCTGGTATTTTTTTCTTTAAAATATTTATTGCTGGTAATATTTTTTTCAAAAATATATTGCTGGTAATATCATTTTTTTATAAAAAGATTTCTGGTATTAAAACCTATTTTTTTCACTTTCATTGTATTTTGACCCCAGTTTGGGGGTTAACTATTTGCCTATAGCTGAAGCCCCTAACAGGTGCTACCACCCCGAGTCAGGTTGGACCTGGGAACACCAGCAATTAAGAGGAGGTTCCACGCTCCTCAAAGCCTCCTGATCATAAGCCTTGCTGTTGGACGTAGTCTATCGTCTTAACCTGGACGCGGATGTAGTTTATCGTAATACCCTGGACGTACAGAAACAATGACGGATAATATAAATGACTGGCATTTCTTGGACACATTACGAGAAAAGAATACTTGGAGATTTTGACATTCACAGGTAATATTAAAACAAAGAGAGGCATTGTAAATCGATCAAACGGATTTGAGGGAATGAATGACAGACCTAGTATAAAGCGTGTTCTTAAAGAGTCAGATGTTACTTAGAGCTACAAGAGAAAGGAAATTGTTTAAAAACACGTTTTAAACTGACATGGCGCCATAATAGAACTTAAGTTCTCATTAACCCTTAAACGCATGACACTGTCACCTTATTAGCTAATTCAAACCTTTCATAATTGAATTAAAGTTTGATTTATGAGCTCAAAAATACGACTGGAAAGTTGTAAATTCATGAATATTTGATGAGAGTACATTTTCATTTGGTTTTTCCACCATGTAAAGCTAAAATGAATGTTGATATCCTTAGGTACTTTTTGGGGGGGGATATTTCTTTATTTGGACTTTTTGGATATTTCTTCCCCCTAAACCATGCTTGACCTAAAAAGTCATTACCAGATAAATATCTTCTTGCGGGTATCACAACATTTTTTTTTTTTTTTTTTTTTTTTTGCATGTGAAATTATACTTACAGTAGGCAGAACTTACTGTTTAATATACGATATATCTGAAAAGCTGTTTTTTTTTTCTTATTACTTAACCATTTACTTGACACAACAAATATAATGAGGACCTTGTGCCAATCTTTAATAATGTTCCTAAGCATAGAAATATCCAGCAAATATCTATCTCCTGTCAAGATGAGCAATGTGTTAAACAGGATTCTTTGAGCTGGAAGGTACTTAGAAGAAAGTGGCTTGCCTAAGAGCAAGGATATTAGGTCCAAATTAATATAAGGAGTCCGGTGATATCGTAAAGTATTGCTGAAGTGCTCTTGGTTTGTGGTAAGGATAATTCGACCCCCTGTCTATGCCCAAGAGCAAGAATATCGTCGTCGTCGGCACTGGCTTGCATCTCTGCATCGCGATCGTCATCCTCAATCTCTCTCTCTCTCTCTCTCTCTCTCTCTCTCTCTCTCTCTCTCTCTCTCTCTCTCTATCTATCTATCTATCTATCTATCTCTATCTATCTCTCTATCTATCTATCTCTCTCTCTCTCTGTTCCCTTTCTCTCTCTGTTCCCTTTCTCTCTCCTGGTGGCTGTGGCGGAGATGGCTGTGAATCAGAGAGAGTTTGACGAGGCTATTCCCGTGAATTTGATTTTGGTGGACAACTCTTCGCAACTGAGAAAACCCACTTGGCCAGAAGCGCCTCCCTTGCGCCTCAAAGAGAATTGAGACAAGTGAAATCTAGTAAACTTGGTGGCATGGGTTTGTCAGATTCTTGGAAGTATATAAATGTCAAGTGAATATAAGAAATCTTCGTAAAAGTTCGAAATTGATTCGCTCATTCCATTTTGCCTACCGATAATCCACAGTGATTATCTTTTTCTTCAGACGTTACACCGTCAAGGTCTCCCCACTAAAAAGCTGGTCTGAAGACCTGCAAAATCCCTATAGCACCAAACCTTTATTCTAAGAAGTAGTTAATTGTTAAGATATTATGGGTTGTAGCACCACCACCAAAAAAAATATAGTCAGGTTGCATGTGGCGATTGCATCCGCCTAATACTACGAAGACCTCCTAATTCCTTGTTTTCTGCTGGGAACAGAACAAACTACCTCAAGATTTACAAGGCGTAGTAATTATATTTTTTTACAAAAAAGTTAAGCAGTCAACGTGTTCGAACTCCTTTGATATTGTATTACTCTCTTATGCTTGTAAAAGTCTCTGTGTGATTGACTATTAGTAAAACCTGTTGCAGAGCAACTTTCTGACAGCTCGTGTAGATATGAAGCGAACTGTAGTACAATCGACATCGTCTTTGTTCCAAATCAAATCCGGGAAACGTGCCAAAAACAAAGAAAAAAATGGGTGTTTTATCGGTCTTATTTGTTGTTTTAACAATGCATTTCTGGCAGTGAACAAATTTGATTATCAAGGCAAATTCTTCAGTCTATTTTGCAACAATATCGTTATACAATAATCAGCGGAAATCTCGACAGAAGAATCCTTACAATCATCAATTCGTTCTTGTCGGGTAGGCCCGTCAAAGTAGTTGTCCATGGCCACCATTCGGAAGCATTTGAGATTAATGCAAGTGTCACAGCAGGCTCCCTATTCAGTACTAAATCTCTTATCAATCAAGCTTTCTACCAAATCAGAAGCATGAAAATATTTACAACCACATCTAAACTGCCATGGATATAAGAGCTCAAAATACCAACAACAATAATAATCCTGAAGCAAAAATATACAAAATAAATTGCCAGAACTGTTCCTCACACTGTATAGGGGAAACATGCAGAAATTTAAAAAAAAATTAAAACATTGTAACAACTTTTCGGCCGTTGTACGCTCCGGCCTTCTTCAGATGGTTGGAATTTTGAATTAAACCCTTTATTTCGCTCACTTGGGTAGACTGTTCTAGTTCCACGTGCCATGTCTAGTGGATGTCAGTTATCAGTTATCTCCTGTTAATTCTCCTCTCCAGGTTCTCCACCGCCTTAGCCAGGTATTGAACTCACGCTCTTTTGGTCCTGACACTGGATCAAAGAGTGTGAGTTCAATACCTGTTTAATGCGGTGGAGAGCTTGAAGGAGAATTAACAGGAGATAACTGATAACTGACATCCACTAGACATGGCACGTGGAACTAGAACAGCCTATCCCAGCGAGCGAAATAAAGGATTCAGTTCGACATTCAAACCACCTAAAGATAGCCGGAGCGTACAACGGCCGAAACGTTGTGATACATATGGCAAGAAAGATGAGGCTAATAGTCCGAATAATGTAAATAGTGTACATAGTACCTCATCTCAGAAATATAGACAATGTATTATTTTCATCAGTATTTTTCATCGCGGCATATTTTATTATTATTGATATCACTACTTTTATTGAGTAATATTAACAATATTATTAAATAGGCAGATATTAAAAAAAACGTATCTATGAACATAAAAGAGAACACAAGAATTTATCAAATGAATTTGTCATACATCGAAATAAATTCCATCACAACTTTGACTTAGCGAATGCCACACTTATTAAGAAAGTAACTAACTTAGAAGGAATATTCTCGAAAATGTCGCTATCATATCTTATCAAAATAGAATTGTGCGCCGCGGCTTCTTCCCAATATCTCCTTTCCTGAAAGAATTCCTACATTCTCAAACCAAGATACAGGACCACAGAAATATTTAAAAAATTAACAGAAAACAGTTTAATATATAACCTCGTGTTATTCAAAACATATAACACAGAAATCGATCCGAATCCAAAATAATTTAAATATTAATTTACATTTATATATATATATATATATATATATATACATAGATAAAAATAAAACTCCTACTTCTTTTCGTTTATTAGGGATTGAACTATATCACTCTACGTCCATGAACTTTCAGTACTTTTCCGCCAAACTGATGAATATTCATGAACGCCCCTATACGAAAAAAATGTTGTAAAAACAATTGTATTTTTGCTCTTGTATATAAATAAATACATTCGACCACAACTTTGGCTTAGTGAATGCCACATTTATTAAGAAAGAAAATAAGATACAGAGAAAGAAAAATTCCCGAAAGTGTCGCTATTGTATCTTATCAAAATATACGTCTGTGCCTAGGATTCTTCACAAAATCTCCTTTCCAGAAAGAATTCCTACATTCCCAAACCAAGATAGGGGACCACAAAAATATTTTTTAAAAATTAACAGAAAACGGTTAAATTCATAATCTCGAGTTATTCAAAACATAACACATGAATCGATCCAAATCCAAAATAATTTAAATATTAATTTACACACACACACACACACACACACACACACACACACACACACACACACACACACACTATCATATATATATATATATATATATATATATATATATATATATATATATATATATATATATATATATATATATATATATATATATATATATATATATATATATATGAAACCTCTACTCACTTACCTTTATCAGGCATTGAGCTGTAACACCCTACGTCCACGAATTTGCATGACTTTTACTAAATAATTTGAAAAACCAATAACATTTTTTGCTCTTGTATATAAAAACGTGTCACAAAATTAATTCCTTACATTTGGCTTGATATAGTCCCTCGGAGGACTAAACGAGTCGGATAAGATATGTTTCCTTTTCGTCGCTTTTCATAAAAAGTACACGTACACACACACACACACACACACACACACACACACACACACATATACATATATTAATGAATATGCATATATTGAAAATATATATATATATATATTGATAAATATGCATATAGAGAAAAAATATATATATATATATATATATAGCACACCTTAAGACTATATTTCTTTTATATATATATATATATATATAATAAAATAAAAAAAGTCTTTTTTTATATATCTTTACTCTGTCCCGGACTTTGAGTTCTACCTGGATTCTATCCTCTTAGAATTTTTTATTCAAAAAATATATATGTATGTGTATGCATGTATGTATATATATTTATATATTTTGCATATGTATGTGTATATTTACCACTAATATTATCTATCTATCTATATATATATATATATATATATTAATAAATATACATATATATAAAACAAAGGCAAGGTTAAAGTTTAAAATAGCAACGCCGGGTAACATGTTAAGTAACGATGTTTTATTACTACTTAACGAGTTATCCAACGTTCCTCTTTAATCTTCAAGCTTGCTTTTTTTTCTTTTTACAATAGCCCCCTACTTACATTCTACATTTTGTATTTATACTCGAGTGTTATATTACGTTTATATTAAATTTCATCTTTGAATCTGAGTTTAATTAAGCAATCCTCCCATGAGACCCAGTATAGTTTTTTCGTTCTTCTTTTTTTTTAAATCAAAAGGTAAGAATTCGTGCCTGATGAATTGGTAGAACAACGAACTTTGCACTTCGAACGTCGGTATATGTATATTTATAAATATATACTTCTTAGCTCTGTCTCACCGCATTCAGCACTGTTTTGTTTACACCTTAAATTAAATTGAATAAATATGTATTCGCTTACCTGTGTATGCACGTTAACTCTCGTGTATACGGTTGCTAATATCTGGTTATTTGATTTATGTACATTAAAACACAGGCTCTAATTTGGGACCAGAGAAAATCTCTCATATCCGGATTTCTCTTATATCCGGGTCTCTTATATCCGGGTTACATTGTATATATAAATAATGGATAACGGTAAGGATCGAGAAATCGGCACAGATTGAGTTATGAGTAAATAGCAGGATAGACTAGGAGAAGGAAACTTATAATTATAAAATTTTTGTGTATAAAATATGAATTTAGCTGATAAATAAAATTGCCAAATTTTTTTAACATTGAAAACCCAGACAAAACACTGAATAACGGAAGTCGATGTTTGTGAACAGGTGCCCCCACCCCACCTAAACTGAACGAGATTTTGTAAGTAACATAGAGATTGAATTTTCCTTAACCTTAACAACGCAAAATATAAAGCTTGTCTTTTTCTTAGAAATTTATTCCTAGCATCGCTTGACAATGGAACGAAACTCTGGATTTTAAGTTTGAATTTACAATAATAGCTTCGGTTTTGAAACAGAAATTTCTGTGTTGCGATGGAATCATATTTTTAAAAAAGAAAATAATTATAATATTATGTTCTACTGCTTGTATCGTGCACTGTTTTTTAAAAATAATTGCTAAGAACACCGGATTATAAATCTTACTGTTCTTTCTTCTTTTATATATATATATATATATATATATATATATATATATATATATATATATATATATATATATAAAGAAAGAAAGACGAGAGAAGAACAGGAAGGTCTAAGGATGAAAGGGGGATTAAAATTAAACAGAGAGAAGTTTTAAAGAAGATTTTCTCTCGTCTGTTACCCCTCGCTATAGCTTTCATTTACTCTAACATTCGTCCCACACTCTCATACATACACTCTCACTAAATTTTATTTTTTATTCCCGGAGTTTTTTTTTTCTGTTTTCTTTTTGAATTTGTAGGTCTGATGAATTGGATCGTATTTACGATTCCAATGGGATAAATTATGACCATGGAATATTAGTGTTTAAGCCTTTTTATTATATCCTTACTCTGTCCTGGACATTGAATTCTACCTGGATTCTATCTTCTTGGAATTATTTTTTATACAAATATATATGTATGTGTATGTATGTATGTATATATATTTATATATTTTAGATATATGATTGCATATGTATGTGTATATTTACCACTGATATTATCTATACATATAAATATATATGCATGTATGTAGATAGATAGATAGATAGATAGATAGATAGATAGATAGATAAACTGTATATAACAACAAAATTGTCCAAATCGTGTAAGAGCATGTGATAATTGTCCATCCTACAAAATGTGTAATATCTAAAAAAAACGCCACTTAAGTGAGTTTCTTTTTCCAGGATTTCAGATAAGATTTTTAGCCATCTGGAGAGAATTTATCGTAAGAATCACTGAAAAATACTTTGAGTTATTCAGTTAAAATCGTTTTGTGTCAGTACCATTATCTTCCTAAATCAGCAACGGTGGGAGGAAAAAGATAATTCAGGTCGTCAGTAAGGCTACTAGCATTCATACTCTGGCTTCAAAGTCCACTCAAGAGCCATCAAGAGAACAGTGAATGTGTTTTAAGAAGTGTAAACAGTAGAAAGGAAATCTGGATCAGGACGTCACAACAGGAAGAGGGGTCATCATTTCAACTTAGAGCTAAAGAGATCAATTAGAAAAGATCCAACTCAATCCATAAGTTGTTTGGTACTTGAGAGAGAAGTTTCAGTTATGACAGTCCAGTGATAAAAGACTTGAAAATAAAATCGTACGTCAAACCTGTGAGGCATTTTGTTACTGCAAGACAGAAAGTTAGAAGTTTAGAGAGGGCAAAGATCATCTTGAATAAGTTGGAAAATGACCCTGGAATTTATATATATATATATATATATATATATATATATATATATATATATATATATATATATGTTTGAACTTTATATCAATCTTTCATGAGCTTCCAATCCTTAGTTATAATTTATTCATGATGAAAATGCTATTTTCATTTTTGATCGATTTCTTCACGATTCTTTTGTTACTCTTGGAGAGGAATTGTACTTTCTTGTTGTTCAATGTTGGGTTCAATAGTGATATAAATAAAAAACCTCGGAGAATTCAAGTAAGATATATATAATCATTTCTAAGATACAAAGGCCCAAAGCTTATTCTAACAAAGTTGGGGGTGGAGGTCGTCAGCACAGATCAAATCTTGAAACTATGATCATTATTGGTATTAAGTTTTGTTCATTTCATCTGGTATCCTCAGGCATGAATCCAAGACTTCACCATTATTTCTTTGCATGTCAGCACAACATGGTGACCTTGTGTCATACTAAGCTAAGCTTTATAAATATCAATGACAATACGTGGATAACAGCTTTTAACCTCCCAAAGAATTAGTGTCGGGGCAGCAGTCAGCATGTCAAGTCAATTAAAACACGACTCTCTCTTTATTCGATAAATCAATAACATTCACATTGGAATCCATTTGGATTTAAAGAAAACTAAATCAATATTTTAAGAATATCTCCATTGACTCCATTTGGCTTTTATTTTCTTCGAACTTCGGCATTTAGAGTAAAACATAATTATTCTTAAGACTGATTCCCAATTTGGCAAATAAATAATTTTCTAAGATGGTGGTCTCTATTATACGCGGTTAAGCTTTCCACAGTTTCAGTTATACGCGGCCAACCGCAGAAACCAAAATTATATAAATTTTATTTAATACTGATCCCAAAGAGCAAAGACTTGAGATATTAGCAATTCGGATATGGCAAATAGAAGCTGTAAAGTGTTTCCTTTAAGTGAAAAAGTGAAAGTACACAAATTAGTAAAGAAATAAAAAAAAAATACTTATAAGGCTAACATCTACGGGAAGATCGAATCTTCGATTAGTTTTATAAGTTTTTATAATTGCTCGATTTTTTTTAGAAACAATACACCTAATAACTTCTCTCTCTTTCGGTCTTTTCTTCTTTCTCTCAACCACTCTTTCTCTCTCTTTCTGCTCTTCTTTCACTCCTCCACTCTTACTCTCTCTTTTTCTTCTCTCTTTTTTCCACGCTTTCTCTCTCTCCTTATTTCTCTCTTCCACTCTTTCTCTCTCTTCTCCTTTCCACTCTTTCTCTCTTTCCTTTCACTCTTCTACTCTTTCTCTCTCTTTCTATCTCTTCGACTCTTTCTCTCTTTCTCTGTCTCTCTCCTTATTTCTCTTTTCCAATCTTCCTTTCACTCTCTTCCACTCTTTCTCTCTCACCTTTCACTCTTCTACTCTTTCTCTCTCTCCTTCTTTCTCCCTTCCACCCTTTCTCTCTCTCCTTCTCCCTCTTCTGCCTTTTCCCTCTCTCTTCCACTCTTTCTCTGTCTCTCTCCTTCTTTCTCTCTTCCGATCTTCTCTCTCTCTCGCTCTCTCTCTCTCTCTCTGTTTCATGCTTTCCTTTTGCACTGAAACTAAACGGCGTCTGTGATATTTTTTTAATCAGTATCACCCTATGCAAGGCAGTAAAGCCCCTAAGACACAAGGGGTTACAAGTTGTGTAAGGATTAAGGAGAGAAACATTAATAATAAGCAGGAAGAGAAAAGAGGAATCAGGAGGACAGTAGATTACGATTGACATTGCATTTATATTTTTGCAGATTAAAGTTGGAAAGCATGAAGCCGGAAGGGAGTTCCACAAACGAGAAGTGCGAGAAAAAACTGTTAGCATATAAGTTACGGCTACATTTTGCCAGCTCAACTATAAATTGATGAGATCTAGACACTAATCTAGAACTGCGCTTAAATTAAAAGGTTCTAGGTACCATAGCGAAGAGCCCATCCGAACAATTAGCATTAACGTGTTTATAGAAAAGACACAGAGAGGCAACATTACGGCAGTGATAAAGTGACTGGAGCTGAGCTGCCAGATCATGACCAGTAATATTGCTGAATCTTCTTTGGATCTTATCAAGCAGCTCAAGGTAAATAGCAGGGGTACTGGACAATATGTTAGAGCAATATTCTAAGTATGAACGAATGGTAGACTGATAGATATGTAAGATAGATTCAGGATAGAAAAATTATCCCGCATATGTTTTTCTTTCTTTCTTTCTTTCTTTCTTTCTTTCTTTCTTTCTTTCTTTCTTTCTTTCCACGCGATCCAAACTGAATAATCCATTATCTGGTCTGTTGCTTCTGCTTAATATTTAGAGATTCATGATAAACTACAAAGATGAATCTGCAATATCATTGGACTTAACCTGGCATCTTAGCTTCACTCACTTTCCCACCGTCGCAACGTAGCCTCCCTGTGCCTATTCTAGAAAGAATTTCATGGCAACTGTTCAGGTGAACTTCCTTCTATATTATAGACTTTATTAAATTAAGCGTACGACTAGATTGGTGGCATAGTTTCATCATTTTACAGCTTAAATACCTAGATACAATACCTAGATACAATACATAGATATAAACGTAAGTTCTATGCTAACAGCTTATTTTCTCGCACTTGTCGCTTTTGGAAATTTCTTCTGGCTTCTGGCTTCCCAGTCAAGTTTGATCTACAAAACTTTAAATGCAGTGTTAATCGTTATCTTTTTTTCGTCTTAATGTTCTTTTCTTGTTCTCGGCCTCAATAATGTTTTATTTCTTAATATTTCACCCTCAGTAACTCCCTACATCGTACTAGTCTTGTTGCTTTGCTTGAGATGAAATTATTATTATTATTAAACACACACACACAAATATATATATATATATATATATATATATATATATATATATATATATATATGGTATGATCAGTGTTTTTCAAAGTAATGCCGGGGCTCTTGTAACCTATCTCCATTTTGGTAGAAATAGAACGAAATTAATAGCAAAAAGTAAAATCCAGCCGTGTTCATTATGGTAATAATTAAGGAATAATTATTTTTGCTGTAGCCTTAACTGACATACAAAAAAGCAGATACTCACAATACGCAAAGAACGAAATGCATTTGCAGAATATAACAGGCACTGATTATATTAAATGCAAGAAGAACACTAGTACAAATGAGGAAACTAGTTAACCAGTTTGGTTGACTTTTGAGCGACAAAAGATTATATTTTATTCACTTATATTATTCACTATTATTTGCAGTTACTTGTTGCCACTTATTAGCTAGGCATCCGATTCCATTTGAATAAAATACCGCAGGTTTTCATGTGACTAAAGTGTTCGACGAACTCTTGAATTTGGTCTTCATTACAGAAAGGTTAACACAATCAATGAATGTCACAGAATGTCAAAGAATTTATATAAAATAATAAAATATATTTAAGCATATGGGATATTGTGTTTATAAAAGTTTCTGCTTATATATCATTTGGGTCTATTCAAAATTAAATATTTACGTTGCATTTTATTCAAATAATAATACCCGACTAAAAAATATGAATATTATTAAAAAGGATAAATATTATAAGCTGAAACTTATCTGATATAGTGTTAATATATATATATATATATATATATATATATATATATATATATATATATATATATATATATATATAAAAAGAAAAGAAACTTATCTTAGCCAGTGCGTTTCGTCCTCTACTGAACTTTATCAAGGCAAATTTAAGCATTTTAATTCGCAGCAAGTATTTATAAACAGGAATAAAAAAAATCGTTATTTTTTTTCTGAATTTTAAATTTAAAAGAGCTCATAAACATAATTGATACTAACGTAAAATCAAGGTAAACTATGGAGAATGAAATGAGTGACGTTGCATTTAAAGTTTTGAACATTGTAGGTGGCAGAGAAGCAAAACTCAGAAAGAGATTTCCACAGGCGAGAAGTGCAAGCAAAGAAATTATTAAAAAAAACAACTGACGGATATATCTAGGAAATTCACCAGTAAAACGGTGAGCCCTAGTTGACAACCTAGTAGCACGCTTAAAACTACCAAGGAGATAAGCTCATCGGGAACAATTGCCATGAAAATATTTGTAGAAAATACAGAGATAGACCGCCACAGCGGTGAGAAAGTGACTGAAGTCGAGATGCCTGGCCAATGTCGATTATATTACAGATCCTTCTTCGAAATTTATCAATGAATAAAATTAAATAAATTAAAAATATTTTTTTCAAGAGAGTGTGGAAACGTTATGGAGTCGATCCAATTCATAAAGTCTAAACAAATGACAATGCCTTAGTTGCTTTCCTTTGTATTGCATTTATTTTCTTCTTTGGATTCTTGGTATGCCCGAAAGATTTTCGTGACGCCCTTATAGAATATAACTTGTGATAGTATTATTTTGTTTTAACTTAAGAGACTATCTGGAGAAATGCCAATATTGAAAGAAAATGTGCTAAAAAAGTATACTGAAAATTTACCAAAGACTTGGACTGATCACAAAACAGAATCACAACAACGGTAAAGTTTTAGATTGATCGAAAGCCTTCATGATCTGACTGCGTAAAAATACAAAGAACATTTGTAGTTACAATAATATGGAAACTTATCGTTCCTCCATGTTCGAAGGGTCTATTCCAGCGATAGAAATGTACACCATTTTGCGCGCCTGCGCATGCGTGCGTGTGTTCGTTTGTGTATGTATGTCAGAAATTAAGCATAATGGAGTGATGGGCTGTGAATTCACTTTCTTATTTACGAAATCTAAAGCTATAATAAAAATTTAAAAGCTTCCAGGTTTGAGATTTATGGTAAGCCTATTAATAATGCAGTTGATGTATACAGATGCGAATCTCGGATTTTGTTCAAAATGGAATAAAAACTTAAAAGAAATTAAAGAAATCCACATTTGGAAATTCTTTCTGTTAATTGTGGGCATCATTTTTCTTATATGTTAGCAGGAGAATAGACAAAAGTAATCAAGAATAAGAAGAAAGAATATAAAGAAAAGAATTTACCGTAGAACAAATGAATAATATATAAAGACAATCTATTATTTATACTAACCGAATGACGGTCTCGTAGAGAGATGAAAGTAATTTCATATAGAATGTATCTTAATGTTTTTTATCGTTAATAAAACTTAATTCAACAACAAGCTATATTTACGTATTGAAATATCTTATTATAATAAAAGTGATGTAATGAATATGCATACACCTGGGTTCCCCATGACAGTAATATGATTGGCTGGTGTCAGCCATAAATACAGACTGATGCGGAGGTACAGAAGGACGCCTATAGTCTTCGTCTATTGCCTAGGCCTATTGCCTACCACTACGACGAGGACCAGTCCATTACGGTTACCTGCTAGATTGTCCTACGCGGTTACAATAGTCAACAACCACTTTTCTACTTCGAACAAATATATCCCTTTCCGGGACATATCAAAAAGTTTATTCAATAACGGACTAGTTCTTTTATTGAATTTTTTTCTCCAATTAAATACAAAAATGTTATGTAGTTTATTAACACTTTATTACTTTAGCTGATAAAGTAATAAAACTATTTCGAAACTTAAGAGATCTCCTCAAGGGAGATAACTTAAAAGATCGCACTCCTCGGAAAAATTATAAGCGTATTCTGACAAAAATCTTCAAAACTGCCGCAAATTATTATTTTTTTTAAGTTTTTATATTATCACTAGAAGATTCGATAAAGCTAGTACATTTACAAATTGGGATTATTATAAAAATTTACCACACATAATTGATGATGGTCTAAATTTAATAAATTAAATACAAATCCCATTGAGACCTTAGAAAATCCGTTAACAAACTCATGACATCAAAACAATTCTGATGTAGGATCTTTGAAAATCAACAAAATTATCGGAGATTACTAACCGAAATGAAAATGTTAATTTACATAAATCTAGATCATCCTGTAAAACCTATCATCTCATAGTTCCAACAAATATTTACCATTTTTCAAAATTCTGTAATGTTATTATTACTCCATATCTACTCACTAAATATAGTATCCTATCTACTCATCAATTTCTCCAAAGCCTTAAAACAATACAACCAAAGCAAGGCATTTTAGCCTTTCTTGATGTAGAAAATCTATTCCAAAATGTCCCCGTTGACAAAACTATCGATAGACTCCGTAACTGTATATAAATATAATTCGATTCCACCTAATATTCTCAGGAAATTACTGCACAACTAATGCATCTTTCTACGAAAATAATGATAATATTTATGCTGAAACTAATGGCGTTGGCATGGGAAATCCGTTCAGACCGAGCTACATGTCTTAAGTCGAAAACAAAGTATTTGAAAATGGCACAAAACTTAAAATTTACGTCCACTATTTAGATGATATTTTCATTTTATGCGAAGATAAAATAAAAAAGAAATCGAAAATTTCAAACCTACATTTGAAAAAAAATTGTTCGTAAATTTACTTACTAACATACTGGGAAAAATAACTCCCATTCTTAGGCATTCTCGTACAACACTCTCTATGTACAGAAAAGAAATCACTTTATATATATATATATATATATATATATATATATATATATATATATATATATATAATATAATGAGAGAAAGAAAAATTGTGTTGTAAAAATCCACAGTTTATAAAAAGTGCTCAATAGAATGTAGAGCAATATATTATTATTATTAATAATAATAATTATATATTTATATATATATGTGTGTGTGTGTGTGTGTGTGTGTGTGTGTGTGTGTGTGTGTGAAAATATAGTTTCAAGGTGGGCTATATTTATGGGATAAAGTGCTCAATATCAGAGATAGAGCGTATGTAAATATATAAGTGAACATTGTAGTCAATACTCAGAGGCGACAAGCTGTTTCATACTAGGCTCATCTTTAGGCCTAACGATTAGACCTAGCATGAAACTGCCTGTCGCCCTCTGATGTTGACAATCAATGTCACTTATATATATATATATATATATATATATATATATATATATAGATAGATAGATAGATAGATAGATAGATAGATAGATAGATAGATAGATAGACACACACACACACACACACACACATATATATATATATATATATATATATATATATATAACCTAGGTAGGTTTGTCTGGCTCACTAGGTGTATCTAGGTCTGCTCTACGATTGTATTGAGCGCTTTTGTTAGTTAGTTGTTTACTCGTATCGAGTTTTTTTTCTTTGGGCTTCAGACCTGCATCTGTGCGATTTTTGTCGGCAGAAGTTCATGTTTGTAGCTCTTTCTTTTTTTTTAAAACCTTTTTTTTCCCTCGAGATTGATTTGATTAATAGCAAATCAAAATTCGAGGTTTTTTCAAACTGAGTCTAGTTATATATATATATATATATATATATATATATATATATATAATACAGTTTATCGAAATTAGAAATTAGAATAAGTATTTACTTCATAGATCTGGTGACGAGGTATCTCTCCATATGCCTGCTCGAACAGAACGTAGCAGAGTGCCTCGTCTGAAGATGACGTCCCACTCGTACAGGAGAACATGTTTAAAAATGGCTCAATCCCCGTCAGCACTTCCGCATGGGGATGATTAAGATTTCATGGATTAATCCAAGGCCCCTCCCTTGCATGTACTGCCTCGATGTATGATGTAGGGCACGAACTCTTTATACTTACTAACCTTAAGAGGTAGCTTTTTTTTCTGCACCCTGTAAGTATAGCGACTTCAGCTTAGTATGTCAAAGGAATACAAATGGAAAGGTGCTCGGCGAGGATCAAAATCATTACAAATAATTAGCACGTTATGAGTAAATAAGATAATTTATCAATTGATTCTTTTTTACGGTTTAACAACCCTTTGCAGGTTATTTAAAGCCATGAAATATTTTTAGATTCTAAGGGAGGAGATAATAAGGGTTTAGTGATAAAAGATTTAATAATTAACACATAGCTGCGGGTAGAAGGGGTAGATTCTTACCTTCCACAAGGGTATTTGTGCGTAAGTGAATTTAACGAACCAAACGGATATTGAACCTCTGCTCACCGATTTAAAACCATCCGCACATCCAAGTTTACAGAGAGGTTACACAGACCAGGCTCAACGTTGCTTCGTAGATTGAACGAAACCAGTGTTTCAATGTGATGTGGCCGTAAGCCACTCAAGATAGAGGATTACTGAAGAATGTTGCTGTGAGAGCTGTAAATGTAAGAGGTAAGAGGCCCAGTCTAGGAAGATATGTGGGAAAGCTACACTTAACCAAGTGATCACTCATCTAGGTACTGATCAGGCTCGACGTTGCTTAACTTCGCTGATCGTACGGGAACCGGTATTTCAGCGTGCTGTGGCCGTAAGCCTACGGATAACGAAATAATTTAGCTCTGTATTAAAACTGTAGTGAGTTCGATCCTCACTGAGTAACTTTCCACTTGTCCGACGCTAAGTACTTTTCTAAGTTTAGTACAGCACGGAGTTCAGGTCAACCAGTTAGGATTGAACTCTCTGCGAGATTATTATAGTAAGGATTTCTCCATTTGAGTATGGAAACGGTACAGCTCATAGATGGTAGTGTCAATGATCCGTACTACATTTTCAGAGTCACAAAACTTTCAGTTACATCTCTCACATACAAGAATATTCAGATATTTTTTCTCTCCAGAATCTATTTTACATATTTATAAATCTACCATTCTTCCATGCTTAGAATATTTCTGCAACATATGGTCCGAGTTGTTGGTTATGTGCAACCGTAATTTCTATGGAAATAGTTTTATTTCTCGCATTGGGGAAATCTTTTCCAGCTTCATTATTTCTAGCCTACGTAAACCTTCAAAAATTTAAATGCTATGTCTATCGCTATCTACCGTCTTCCTTATTACACTTCTGTTGTTCTCTCTCCTTAATAATGTTCTTGTTTTCTAATTCTTCCAAACAGAGTAGATCCCTCTTAGTGGCTTTATTGCCCTGTTTGGGGTGAATTCGATTAAAAATATTAATTGCATGTAACTTATAAAATTCGACAAAGCTTTTAGTAACAGCAGATTAACAAAAAATATCTTAATTTATAAATAATATTTTCTTAAATACTATACCTTTCGATTCGGACTGCAATAATGGTCTTGCTTGTTAGCGGCTCGGATTGAGAAATCGAAGAGCCGAGTTCGAATTCTAGTCAGAACCACTACATTCACTTACGTGCTAATACCCTTGGGAAAGGTATGAATCATCTTCTTCTTCCCCCCCCACATTTATGGATAGGAAGCAGAACAGACCGGGTTCTATTGGCTTGGATGGCAACTGGTCTACCGCAGAAAGAAATGACAACCTACTGCGAGAAAAATCTGCCTCGTCAGTCATGTATCGAAAGATACATGATCACCTAGAAGACAACTGACTTGTTATCCACACAGGGTTTCGGCCGTTATAAGCTTTAACCTTCAGGTTGAAACCTTTGTAAACTTAGATTCATACTTTTTTTGTTCATGTACTTTTTAATAAGTACCACCTCTCCTCCTAAAAGAAAAATAAATCCAAAAAATTGTCCACCGTATATTAAAGCAACAAGATGTTCCCATTACTAATTTTTCATATTCACAAAATGTAATTTACAAATATAGATTTGGTCGGCGATTTTGGAGAGATGTTAACGAAAATGTCGCCTCCCCCCCCCCGCAAATTTTTGGTAAGATTCGAACTCACCTCGATGGTAATCATCTGTCACATTAGAAAGGTAGCTATTGCTCTACGGCGAGATTCTCCGAAACATTTTGCTAACAATCAAGGAGAATGCATAGGAAACACACAATACCAATTAGTTCTTTTTGTTGAAATTCTCGATTTAAATATGTTCTAATGAAAATTCATTTACTCTCCATTATTTTCGTGTTAACTTGAAACTGCTTAACAAACACGAAACAAGATATAAATCTGGTATCTTTTTTTTTTTAATTTGAATTCATGATACCACTAGAAACGTAATTATCTTGGGGTATTGTTAATTATTTAGTTAGCTCTTGATTATATTCAATCATCAATAAGCCTTAATTATGAGAGTTAAAAGTGAATATCTTTATTAGATTTCAGAAGCAGTACAATTTTTTGGCAGTTTGAAGACAATGTTTCCTTAATATATTGATAGTCATGACAGATAAAAACGATATTAAATAAAACGCGAAGCGGGCAAATGAGTTAATTCACTGGTCTTAATACGCAGTTTTGTACTGAAAACAGGGAATCATTTAAGCAGGATTTGTTGCTCGTTAGTAAAATAACTTTGCTACCAGACAAATCTACATGCGAAAAACGATATATATCAACTCGATTCCTAAATAATTTCCGTTTTTTGTTTACCAACTCCATTCCTCGTATAAGAAAGTAAAATTCCATTTTATTCACCATTATCTGCAATGAATTCTTACTACGTGGAGAAATAGATAGCGGCTCGTGTTGAGGAACCGGAGAAACGAGTTCGAATTCCAGTTGAGTTCATAACATTCACTTACGTGCTAATACCCTTGGAAGAGATATAAATCTACCGCTTCTTCCTAGCCATGAGTAAAAGAGGTTCCTATAGCTTCGGGTGGCAACCGACCGAGGAGAAGGAAAACTCTGAATTTAAAATCAGCCTGGAGAGTGTTGGGCTCCGTCAGGCTATATCTTGCCCAGTAAACATCATTCCTACTGTATCAGCAGTATGTGTTGTGCCCTACGACATTAACAGGGTTACCAGTTTCGTAATCGTGATAGTTACCGCGTATCAGGCAGCTCTTCGATACATTTTGAGCAAAACTCCGCAGATTTTGTTGTGAAAATATTTTCGACGAACACAAGGTCATAAAGGGGCGTTACAAGGTCAATTGAAAATAGTTGGTGGGGTAGAATAGACCAACCGAGTTCCAAAAATGTTTTCTTGTGTCCTTCTTGCTCTACGTGACCTTGCGTTATTATATCTTTCTTATTAACCAACGTAGGGTGCTTTCCGACCAAACTTTTATGGACACGTTGCTTTAGATTTGTTTGGTTTGGTTTGTTTTACGGCATATCAGCATTAATGGGTTATTTAATGCCGTCAAGATTGTTATTGCTGGTAATGTTTTTTTCTCAAAAATGTATTGCTGGTAATAATTTTTTGTCGGTAATAAGTTTTTAGAAAAATGTATTTTTATACTTTTATGGTATTTTGACCCCAGTTTGGGGTTAACTATTTGCCCATAGCTGGGACCCTAGCAGGTGCTACCACCCCAGATCAGGGTGGACTTGGGAATAACAGCAATTAAGTGATGATTCCACGTTCATCAAAACGTCCTGATCAGAAGCTTGCTGCTGGATGTAGTTTATCGTCTTACCCAGGACGCGATATAGATTATTATCTTTGTCATTACGGTGTTTTTTTTGTTTTTTGTTTTTTTGTTTTTTGGGGGGGGATTTTGCAATGTATTTTATTTTTCATAGTGTTTTGTTTTGTTTTAGGAGGTTCATTATTTGCCTATAGCTGGGACAGTTGCTACTACCCAGGTTTGGTTAGTTTTGTTTTACGGCATATCAACCTCAATGGGTTATTTAATGCCGACAAGATTTTTATTGCCGGTAATACTTTTTTCCTTCAAAAATGTATTTCTGGTAATAATTTTTCCTCAAAAAATCTTTTTTTGATATTAAAACCTTTTTTTTACACTTTCATTTAGTTTTGACCCCAGTTTTAACTATTTGCCCATAGCTGGGACCCTAACAGGTGCTACCACCCCAGGTCAAGATGAACCTGGGAACATCAACAATTAAAAGTTAGTTCCACGCTCTTCAAAACCTCCAGATTAGAGGCCTTGCTGCTGGACCTAGTTTATCGTTTCACCCAGGACTCGGGTGTAGTTTCTCGTCTTACCCGGATACGTAGCAGCTGCTTGAAGTATAAATGTGAATTTAGTGTTTTACTGTGTTTTAAGAATATCCCGATGATCCCACCACACGGAAACATCACCTTTCTTCCATGGAGCTCAGAACTCAGCTTTTAGAGTCTGCTGAGGAGATTTTATCCTTATCCAGCTATTTCGTTTTGTGTTATACATTGTCGTATGCATGTGTACTCTACATAAGCATGTTTATAACTTTCTTGAAATCGTAGAATCACCCCCCACCAAGATACAGACACATCCTTCTTTAAAAGGTGTTGTAGCACCTGTTAGCTTCCCTGCTATGGGTAAATAGTGAACACTCCACAAACAAAAACCAACAGTACATTTTTATAATAAAATGAGTAACAATTTTTTATCGCAAAATTACAATCAATGCAGCAATAAAATTATGAAAATACATTTTTGTATCAAAATTATCAACAATATATTTTATGATCTACAAACTATATATCTAAAGAAACAAATTTGCCCTGAAAGTATTGGGTTGATGCATAATTATCAAGCGTTTTTGTAGCCAAGTTATTTGTTAATAAAAATTGGTGTTTTGTTTTTTTTTTTTAATAAAAATATTGTTTTATTTTCAGGTTATAAAAATGCGTGTCGATAGTCATACGATCCGGAATAATAATTTTAAAATGTTATTGTTGAATTATGTTTCTTTTTTCATAATAAATATTGTTTAAAAACGCCTGATAATTATGCACCAGCCTATTATAAATTTATGCATGAAATATCTGTTGTTGAAAGCATAAAATTACGTTCAAAACATGCAGATTTCGGCATTAAACAGGAATAGAGATTCATGTGCAGCTAAAATCAAACAATCAACCTCCTTTAAAAGGATCTGACATTTCTGAATGATATGTTACCTCAAATTCAACCTCAAAAAAATTCCGTAAATGCTAGCTTCCATCTTCTCCATTAAAAGAGAGTCTTCGGAAATGTTTAAAACCATCTGCCAAAATGTATTACTCACAAAGGTTACGGTAATAGTCCGTACTACATTCTGTTCACACGTAATGTTCAGAAATTTTGGATATCACCTCGAATGCCCCATACGTGTTACAATTGTTGAAAATGTATGTGGCACAACGGTAGTGATCATAGTCATCCCAAAATGTACCGTTGTGAAGTACTGTGCATTTTCCAGTGAATAGCAGCGAATATCGAACCTTCATTTGATTGTAACAATGACAAACTCTGTCAAATGATTTACTGATTAATTTATTTTACTTGTGTTTTTTTTAAAGGAGCCAACTCAAAAACGTTAAATAAATAAACTGTCGAGCTCGTAACAGAATTAGACCAGAAATAGAGTAAGAACAGAGCGGTTTTGTTTAAGACACTGGTACAAGAAATGCAGTTTTAGGTATCAGAATGCTATCAGAACGATCAACAGGAATATAGAAATGTTCATGCTGTTTCATGACACGAAGAACTTCGTAAAAATCTTGGAAAGCTTAATCTACACGGAAAACCTGCAAGAAGTGCCACGAGGCCTAGTATTGATAAAATTCGGGAGCGCAAGTTCTTACGGGACAAGATAGATAGATAGATAGATAGATAGATAGATAGATAGATAGATATCGACTGAAACTGATTGATAGATATCGACTGAAATAAATAGATAGATAGATAGATAGATATCGACTGAAATAGATAGATAGATAGATAGATAGATAGATAGATAGATATCGACTGAAATAGATAGATAGATAGATAGATAGATAGATAGATAGATAGAAAGAAAGAAAAAGGGATGGAAAATTTCCGTTTGGTTTTGGGTGTTTTGTAAGAAAAAAATATCATGAGTCATATAAAATTATTTAATTCTTTCAAATGAATAAAAATTTGGAGCTAATTAACACCGACAGGAAGACAGATAAACGAATCACATATATATGTATATATATTTGAATTATGTGCATACAGATCTGTCTTGTTTCTGAGATAGAAGTATGCTTAATGTTTTCATGGGTTTATTTTTGCCATTCGTTAATTTCGAATTGTATTCGAGTTGAATGGTGGAGATGGGGGGGTGTAACTCCGAATCTATAATACTTTCCCCCACATGCACACTCTACTCCATCTCAATTTTCATAAGGTAGTATTCATATAAAACAGAACTTTTATTGTAACTTAATTATGTACAATAATGGATCATATGCAATGTAAGTGAACAATTCAACTAGAAAATTGAAAATAAATACAATGTATCTAAATACAAATTAGAGACATGTCAACATAAATCATTCCATCTTAAATAAAACAACAATGCTTTGCGGCAATTTTCCTTCTTAAAATGTTGAATAATTTTAACATTGTGGATAAAAAAAATAGTGAATTTTATATCATATATTTTCAAGACTTAGCATGAGCAAAACTAATTCACGAATTTGCATTAAAAAAAAATTACGTCATTTTTTTCAGTCTTGCTTCGTTTAATTTGTAGCGTATATAAATGTAGATAGAAAAACAAACAAATGTTGTTAAGTTAGAAAGGCTCACAAAGCACTGCTGTTGGGTCCCCAATCAGGCTCTCCCATTCGGCGGGTGGATGTATACACCGGTCCTGGCCGTAAGTAATTTCTGTTTTGGAGCATCAATTTCAATAACAAATATTTCATCGTAACAAACTTGTTTGACACGTCTGTGATGCCAACGAATACACGTTATCACTTTCGTAATGGCCTTTGTTATCGCAGATACAACTACAGAACGCCGTTGAACGATACTGGTGTCAGACGCCTTCGATTAGCACTCATTCTAATAGCACCTGCTCGATAATACTCGCTTGAATAGTAACCACCGGATAGAGATCCGAATAGAGAAATAGTATAGTGAATAGAGAATAGTGATAGAGGAAAAATAACGATCCGAATAGAGGATAGACTAGAAATGGAGATTTTTAGTCGTCATCTACTTTCTATATATATATATATATATATAAAGAAATATAGTCTTAAGTTGTGCTATATTTATGGAATAAAGTGCTCAATATCAGAGATAGAGCGTGTGTAAATATAAAAGTAAACATAGAAGTCAACACTTAGAGGCCACAGTCTGTTTCACGCTATATGCAATCGTCAGGCCACATATGCTGTTTTTTTTTCTCGGCTATTTATATATATACGGGTTAGTGGTGCATTGTGGGTATTCTATTATGGCGATTATTATTATTATTATTATTATTATTATTATATATATATATATATATATATATATATATATATATATATATATATATATATATAAGTGCGCAGGTATGCAGAAAATAGAAAAGAACACGTTGGGTACATTATCCGGGTTCCTTAGTATTTTGTTTTATTTTTAAGAAGACAGTGCTCCATACAGAAGTAGAGCTTTATTATGTAGTGATTTATTATATATATATATATATATATATATATATATATATATATATATATATATATATATATTCATTCACTTCACTTCATTCACTATTCATTCACTTCTTTTATGATCACGTGATCTACTTAATAATGAAGTCAGCCGTGTTACTCGATGGCGATCTTGTTTCGAACCACAGTGTCGGCAACGATACTTACTCTTATACAACAAATATATATATATATATATATATATATATATATATGCAAGACGCACCAGTCGAATTGAGATCTCTGGGTCACTGGCGTGTTTAAGTAAAAATAAATACGCAAAAATTCTTTCTGCTGGGCGCCGATAGCCTAGGGTTTAGAATCTTCGGCTGATGCCAAACCAGTCGGGTTTCGTTCTCGGCTTTAAGCGATCGGGTGTCTAGCCACACTGATGAGCTGTGGAAAGGTTTGTCCGTGGATGAGGTATATATATATATATATATATATATATATATATAATATATATAAATATATATCATATATCATATCCTATTTCGTTCCGCGATTGGCTTTATCAAGACAAATATACGGATTGTATTTTGCAACAAGTATTTAGCATCAAAATTTAGAATGTGGTTAGTTATTCAACATTTTAAAATTTAAAAGACGCTCATAAATATTCATCCGATTAATTAAAGAGTGAAAGTAAATTATGGAGGATGCTAAGTGACGTAATTTAATATCTAATAAACGAAAGTGATTAAATGATGTTGTGGAATTTTTATGATATTAATATTAAAATTATTTTAATTGTGCATAAATTTTTGTTATAATTTTTTTTTAAATAACTGAGGTTATGCAGTTAACCATTTTCTTTTAATTTAAGACAAGTTTTCTTTTTTGTCTTTTACTGATATATATTTAGTCATATCTTTAATCTTACATTCTCCATTCATAAATTTGGATCCTTCAATTTATAGTAAACTACTAGGTTGCCAATTTCTGTGAATGGCTTAATTTGTCCATCGCAATAGTTGAGTTACCATTCTTTACTGATATTATGATTATATTAGACTGTTTTGATAGTACCTTTTCTTTTGTGATGTTTGGTGCTTTCGTAGTGCTTGTCTTGGCATCAAAATATTCATATCAGCATTGAAGCTAATATATCTAATTATATCATTCACTTTCAAATCGACAAGTTGGGAAAATTCAATGAGGTTTACTAGTAGATTCTTTTCTTTCTGAATTCATTTTTTGTTCTGTCAAAGGTTACTCGCCTCACGGAGAAATATAGGATGGTCGAAGAGAACACCAAACCAAATTTCGTGACGAAATTCATTTTGATCACAAAGAAATATAGGAAGGCCGAAAAATTCAACGACAGAAATTTCGTGATTAGATTTATTTTGATCGCTAAGAAATATAGGAAAGCCGAAAATTACGACAATAATAATATTGTGATAAAATTAATTTTGTTAAAGGAGAAATATGGGAAGGCTGAAGCGTGAAGCAACCAAAATTTCGGCACAAACTTAAAAATATAATGAAACTAGCCTGAAAGAATCAATCTATATTAGTAACAACGCTAAATCTCAGGAAGTACTAGTGAAGAAAAGCCGAGGAGTAAATCGACGGAAACTTTTAGATAAAATATCCAAGATGAAGGAAATGTTTCCATTGGATCATTGCATAGCTGAAACAATATCTGTTATGATGAAGTCAAGAAAAATGGCTGGAGACTAGATCGACCAAATTGTTTTGATAAAAACAAAGAAATATTTGATTCGAATGACTCAATATATCATAGTAACAAAATGACATTTCAAAAATATATCTTTGTCTTTGACTCACTTGTAGAATTTCATCAAACTCAAATGAAATATAGATAGATGAAATCATTAAGGCTTTCTTTATCAGTATCTGTCTATATTTCTGAGATGAGGTATTACTTACACTATTTACATTGTTCGGACTATCATCCTCGTCTTTGTTGCCATATTCATCACAACGTTTCGGCCATTGTATGCTCCGGCCTTCTTCAGGTGGTTGGAATGTCGAACTGAACCCTTTTATTTCGCTCGCTGGGGTAAACTGTTCTCGTTCCACGTGCCATGTCTAATGGATATCAGTTATCAGTTATCTCCTGTTAATTCCTCTTCTTCAAATTCTCCACTGCCTTAGCTAGGTACTGAACTCAGACTCTTTGGATCCTGTCACTGGATCTAACTAACGCCTTTATCCACTGTGCCATGTGTCCTCAGAGAGAGGGGAATTACCAGGAGATAAATGATGAATGACATCCATTAGACATGGCACGTGGAACTAGAACAGTCTACCCCAGTGAGCGAAATAAAAGGGTTCAGTTCGACATTCCAACCACCTGAAGAAGGCCGGAGCATACAATGGCCGAAACGTTGTTGATATCACATCGTTTTCGGTATTGTAACCCCACGCCCTTCATCAGGTGTATAGCCTGCAGGAAAACCATTTGTGCACCCTTTATTTAATCTCCTAGAGTAGACTGAACTTTTTCCACTGCCCATGTCGAGGGATATCTCGTCTAGTGCTTATTTTTGTACTGCTTAATTATTTCCTGTCCGTTTCAACTGAGTCCAAAAGCACAATGCCCAGTTCAGGGATTGAACTCGCAATTAACAAAGCCACCAAATTCACTAGCATATGAACTAGATGAGTTATCCCCAGACAGGAACAATAGTCCGAATATAAATAGTGTAAATTAAAAAATATATATTTCAACTTATTACGAGAGCTTTCTTCGTGCCCAAATCAACACTAAAATATCCCTCAATTAGTTGCTTTGCCGTTGGACAATCTCTACAATGTCAGAGAGGCCATAGATCAAGGGTACCCAAGGTACTTCATCGCCCACATTGATAAGGAAAGGTTTTTCCACTGCCCACCTGTATCCTGAGATATTTTTTTAATAATTTTACTGGCAAAGTTGTTCATGATCATCCCTTGTCTGATTTATAAGCGAAAAAAAATATAGACAGACTCCGAAAAAAAAATGTTATTTATTCTGAAAAACGAATTGAACGTTAACGAACTCTTCCCGCGACTACAGAAAATATCAAAATATTTATATTTTGGGATATTTATATCTCATCATAGATAGTTATTGGGATTTCACAAGCGTAACTTACATGTGGCACAAGGCCGAAAGTATGGGGCACCCAGTGAGGATCGAAATCATTACTCAGTCGTAATTATTCTAGCAAGGCACACTTCCTAACAATTACACCGCCTCTCGGCGCTCCATCAGAGATAGTTATATCTTATCTATGTATATGAGCCGGTTATTACCAGTTAACCCCTGTTTTGTTTCTGTTTTATTTATATGCGTACCTACTTTGAATATTTTTCGGGTAGCACATGTTGAAATACCTTTTTTAATACTCAAAATCCCCCAAACTTTCCAGTCGCACATCATTTTCTCTTCCACGTTTATCCAACAGTTGAAATCGCCCACCAGTGACCGATATCGCTCAGGTTGGGAAATGGCACAAACTGGATGCCGTATAACAAGATCAAGACATCATTAATACATTCATTACGAAGGACTTAACATGAACCATGCGCAAGATTGCTGCCCATACGTCCGGATGCTATAGTGATTTTCCAAGCGTAGCTTAGATTTGGCACAAGGCCGAAATTAGGGGGCACCCAGTGAGGATAGAACTCACTACTCAGTCGTGAATGTTCTAGCGAGCCAAGCTTGCTAACCATTACACCGCTTCGAGGTGCCCCCCGGATGCTATATAAGTGGTAAAAAAAAGTCACTTGCTATTGTCATATACTGTAGTTTGAAAAAATAATTCAAAATAAAAAAATTAAAAAATTCCTAAATAAATATTGTGACTATAAGCAATTTCCAATGATTATTCCGCACAATTGTTATACGCTTTAAGTGTCCTCTTCTGTCAATAAAACTGTCATTATTTCTTGTCTAATAGAAATCTCTTTCTTAGTGATTTTCAATGTACTACTGTAATAAATCTTTATGATGCTATCCTATAATAAAATCACATTTCATTTACATTGTTTATATAATAGCCTCATATTCATCGGTTTTATCTCGTATCCAAGAATTTAGTTTCATCTTTGATTATCGTTTCCTTTATTATGGTCTACAACACTGTTGTTTCATCAGCTTTTCTATATGGCTGCAAATACTGGACTCTATACCATCCCGAAATCTAAAAATTAGAAAGCTTTCACCAGCAAAGAGCTTCGGTTCAATTTTGAACGTCAAATGGGAATACGATGTCACAAAAACCAAAGTCCTGGAACGAACATCCTTGCATCAACCTCTTTTTCATATTTCAGCGACTATAATGTAAGCTCTTCTAGGAGTTAGCGTTTCCACCTTGTGGGAAGACGCCATGAATGTCAAAGTTTCGAATCGCTGATGATGAAATACCATATTTGATGGTCAGGACATGTAGTTAGAATGGTAGGAACAAGGTTTCCACGTCAAGTCATATTCATTGAGATCCTTTCAGGGAAAAGACCACGGGGTTGCCCTGTTTAAGTATACAAGGACCGACTCAAAACTCAAAACAATACTGAAAGCCACTTGACTTGAGCGGAAATCGTTAGAAACACAAGACCGATGGCTTAATAACTGGCGGTGTTCCATCAAAATCGGAACCAAAATCTTTGAACCCACGAGAAAATAAAAGGAAGACGTCAAACATCAAAAGAGAAAGCCTTGACAAAATCAACCGTGCCCCCCGACCAATATTACTATGCAGTCAATGCCATCGGCTCCTCCATGCAAGAATTGGTCTAATTAGTTATCAACGCCATTATCCATAAGAGAAGAATAATAGCCTTATTCTGTCAGCAAAGCGTGTATTAATGTCCAAACACGGCAAAACCCCTTTCCCTTGATAATCATTGGATTTGTATAGCAGAAATATTGTGTCGGAGTTAGCTCCTCTTTAACTCTCTAATTCTTCACTAGGGGTCATTCTCCCTATACTATAAATTGCATCGTCCTCTTTTTCATATACACGTGGCACAGTAGATAAAGGCGTTGGTTAGATCTAGTGACAGGACCCAATACCCGGTTAAGGCAGTGGAGAACTTAGAGAGGGGAATTAACAGGAGATAACTGAACAGTCTACTCCAGCGAGCTAAATAAAGGGTTCAGTTCAACATTCCAACCACCTGAAGAAGGCCGGAGCGTACAACGACCGAAACGTTGTAATAAATATGGGGACAAAGATGAGGTCCGAATAATGTAATTAGTGTTATTATTGTGCACACTCATATTTGAATTAGACGGAGCATTTTTTTATTTTACTTTTAAACAGTCTGTATCATTTTCATTAGTCTTTGCATTCATGACCTAATACACACTGTTTAAAAGAAAAAATATAAACAGGGCGTCTATTTCAAATGCGAGTATCCACTAATAATAACTTTTGAAATAGTAAAAATGTCGGATTAAAAATAAATGCATTTATTCTTTCGAAATAAGACGGTTATATACAAACACACTTGCATGGGGTAACGTCTTAGTTGAATGTGCTAAAACCTAAGATGTCTATTCTGTCAGGTTGTGTTAGCACACACTGGAGGATAATAAACAAATAGAAATGCTGATAATGGAATGAAAAGCCTCTTACTTGAATGTTATAGTGTTTCACCAGAGATAAGCATGTTGTGGCGGTATCTACCGAGCCGTGAGAGACGCGAGAAGGAACGTCAATTCAGTTTGCCTGTCGGCCAGGAATTGGGTTCGAGATGGTTTTATTATTACTACCCTTGCACGGTCAAAACCTGGAAATTTATAACAGCAGAAAATTAGTTGTTCATCCCTACACTTCACATCAGTTTCAATGATCTATTGCATAGATTAATCTTTTCGACATATTAAAGATTAAGAGCAAAACAACGTCGAATTTGTTTTTGTTTTTTTTATATTCACACATTAATTTCGCTAAAACAAAAAGCAAAATTCTTTCTTTTTATAAATATTTCATACATAAGGATCGTTGAACTAATATGAAGGAGAGTAGTCTTCAGACCTTTTCTCGAAGATTACCTGAAAATAAGCTAGTTTGCAGATAAAATGAAGGAAAAAAATGTCGTTTACTTTCACAGAACTCTTTTGTTACATATTTTAAAAGATATAACGAACGGAAAAAGATCGATTAAAGAAATCAAATTATTCCCGAGATCACGATATTCAAAAACAGAAAAAAAATACTTCCAAATCAAGGGGAAGGATTCAAACAGTCGCTTTATTTCAATTCTTTTTTTTTTTCTAACTTCATTCATGATGGAAACATTGTTTACAAGTGACGTGTTTAGAGTGTGCAAATTGTAGTGACACGCATTGGAATGCAAATAACGTCTCAGATTTCACGCAAATTGGCTTCATTGGATAGTCAACGGAATGCGAGGACTTTTTCACTGATTTTATTCTTTTGAATGAGAATTCTTCTTCTTTTATTGATTCCACATTTGAAGGCGTCTCTAAATATAAAGGTTGATTTTTGTTAGTTACCTCCCTTAATTATATTCGTTTGTTTTCGTTCAGCGGACACCCCATCATATTCTTGTCAGTTCCTACAGCAAAAATGTAAATGGGGCCTGATGAAAGGATACATTATTGCTCGCAAAATACTACTCTAAACATGACCAGAAATGCATCCTCTAATTCGGCGTAGAATCTGTGAATCGTGGAAGGCAGTTAATTCTCCGCCATTATGATGATTTTTTTTTTGTGTGACTCTTATAGGAGATGGCACAAAGCCGAGAGTATGGAGCACCAAGTGATGATCGAATCCAGTATTCAGTCATAATTTATCTATAAGGACTAGCTTGCTAACCATTACACTTGGTAATTTTCTAAACTAATCTTGGATGTGGCACAAGGCCGAAACTATGAGGCATCCAGTGAGGATCGAACTCACTATTTAGTCGTAATTGATCTAGTGAGGCAAGACTGCTAACCATTACATCACTGGTTGTTTTCTAAGTGTGAGCTTATATGTGACACAAGGCCGAAGGTATGGGGCACCCAGTGAGGATCGAACTCACTATTTAGTCGTAATTGATCTAGGGAGACAAGATTGGTAATCATTACACCATTGGTGATTTTCTAAGCTTAGCCTAGATGTGGCACAAGGCCGAAAGTATGGGGCAATCAGTGAGGATCGAACTCACTATTCCGTCGTAATTGATCTAGAGAGGCAAGCTTGCTAACCATTAAACTACTTGTGATTTTCTAAGAGTAGCATATATGTAGAACAAGACTGAAAGTATGGGGCACCCAGTGAGGATCGAACTCATTGTTCTGTCGTAATTTATCTAGCGAGACAAGCTTGCTAACCATTACACCACGTCTAAATTCATTCTTCTGGTTAATGAGGCGGTAAACCAGTGAACCGGAGGCTAAACCGTGATTCATCCCCACTGAAGATAACGAGTCAATAGCTACAAGCATGGCTTGTAAAGGTTTACAAAGCTTCTGATGACCCTAGTACTTGAAAATTGACTAATTGGAAGACCTTTTCAAAGAATATGCAGCACAAAAAATGCGCGACAAAATTAAGGAAATTTTGGAGGTGAATCAATCAAATTCATACATGTCGTTTATAAACCAGGATAAAAATTCCAACGCTGTTCGTCTTAAGATTCTCGATGGATATGCAATATGATTGGCCCTGACCTGGCATCTCGTTTACAGTCGATCTTTCACAGACGTGCCGTCGTGCCTCTCTGTCTTTTCTACAAATACTTTCACGGTATCTGCTCCCAAACTGCTTGAATTTAAATCTGCTACTAGGTCGGCATTTCAGTTCCACCCTTTCACTGTCGAAACAGTTAAATGTAGCCGTCTCTTCTACTCCAATAGCTTCATGTCCCACACTTCCTCTTACTTGCTTCCCTGATAGCTATAATCTTCAAATATTCAAAGCAATGTCAATAGACATCTCTAGATGCCTTGATCTATTCCTCGTCTTTGTCTTCATCCTTTCTTCTATCACGCCTCTTTACTCTTGTTCCTATACTACGTAACCCTTTGCGTGCTAGTGGCACACCCGCTTTCCTTGGGGTGAAATGCTTAAAAAAATCTATAAAAAAAATATGTCATTGTTCAGCGTTAATGCAATTTTACACTTGTAAACAATTGCATCATGAAAAAAAGAAAAAAAACAGCATTAAAATGCATGGAAGGTTTTAATATTTCTTATTGCTTTAAATCTTCTTTTAATGATCTCAGGAATAATTGATAGTCTTTAATCGATTTTTTCTTTCATTGTATTTTTAAATATTCTTAAAATATTTATAGATTTTGTTCGCTGTACAAATTTTAATGATGGCAAAGAAAACGAGCATATTAAAATATGGAGTTAAAACCTAAAGAAGAAAGTTGGAAGTGACATTTAATACAGAAAAAATGATTAGGCGTGAACCAGTTTCGTTTTTCACTTATCAAAATTCGATCGAGAAAAATAAAATAAAAGCATGAACCAAGTAAAAAAAAAAAACGAAAAAAGAAAACTGCAAATTCCTTGTATTGATAATATACTAATTAGAAAATATACAGCTATCTCAATTGTGAGGTTTCGCTTCAGTAAGAAGTGTTAATTATTATGGACAGTATTTCCAGAAATGAAGCAGAGACAAAAGGTAAGCGGGATATGGATCTTCGGAAGAATGTGGAGAAATTCCTTGAAGGGAACATGTGATCAACGAGGAAGTTTTATGAAAAATGGGAACAAAAAAAAACTAGGATGATACACCGGCAGTTGGAATTTCCATGTCACATCATGAAGATAGGAGGCTTGGCGAAACTGGCAGCAGGTTCAGCGGGAAACATCGTGTAACCTACCTAACGAAAAAATGAAGACAAACATATTGAAGAGTTAAAAGTATATGAAATTGTCTACATTTAAATGTTAAGAAAATTTTAAGTTCAGAGAGTTACGAAAAAACTTTCCGCCTATTCATTTTTCAAGTCGCAAAAAAATAAAAAACCCAGATCGAATGCAAATTTTGTATCAGTTTCTTCTCATCGGAATATTTGAAGCATCATTTTTTAAGCCGTGTGACATTATTGTATCTAACTACGAGTTGCTTTTTTTTAATATTAATTTTCATATACACAATATAAGGCTAGAGAGCCCCTCAAAGTAGTGAGTTACAGTTAAATTGGTTGTGATGAATGAGGTGTTTCATATGACACATAGCACAGTGGATAAATGCGTTAGTTAGATCCAGTGACAGGACCCAAAGGGTGTGAGTTCAATACCCGGTTAAGACAGTAGAGAACTTTCAGAGGGGAATGAACAGGAGATTCACAGATATGTATCAGGACATAACTGACATCTATTAGACGTGGCACGTGGAACTAGAACAGTCTACCCCAGTGAGCGATATAAAGGGTTCAGTTCGACATTCCAACCACCTGAAGAAAGACGTAGCGTTCAATGGCCGAAACGTTGTAATAAATATGTCAACAAAGATGAAGACAATAGTCCGAATAATGTAAATAGTGAATGAAAGAGTAGGTAGTAGGAAATTAAGATTGTAAGAATATGGAGAATAGATAATAACTTAGCCTTGACTTGAAAAAGCGATGTGTTCAGAGAAACAGCCACATAGGAATATGTTCCGCGGAGAAACAGTTCTTGGTGGAGGGGGTGTCTCTAGGATTGGAGAATGTGGAAGCAACAAGCCGAGTTTTAGTTGGAAAGGTCTGAACTGGCGCAACTAAAGAATGGATCAGATCTGAACATTTGCCATTGAGATAGATAGTGATAGGTTTGCCCTGTCGCGTCTGCAGGCAAAAAAAAAACAGGTCGAGAGTGAAACAGAAGACATCTTCTATAGTGATTTTCCAAGCGTAGCTTAGATGTGGCCCA
>CAHIKZ030004911.1:3495000-3502500 GCA_903632075.3 Acanthosepion pharaonis
TTCGAAATTTTCCATTTCACCTTAGGAGTGTCATTATCATCTTTTAAACTCCAAAAAAGTGGTGTACTATTTCTATAAGTATTATTAGTAAAGGACAATATGTGTTGATACCACCTAGTTTTGAAACAATTCTTAGTACTCAAAATACATACATTTTCAACCGTCGGATTTTCCACTGTAGAGACAGAACAAAGTTAAACAAAAGATTTAGTTAAGCATTTGTTTGTCAATGCGCATTCGTCAGGATTCTTACAATTACACTGGCCATTACCCTTTATAATATTCTACTTGCAACTTGTATTATGATTCATATTATTAAATTGGTTTAGAGTTTTATTGTTGTGTAACTTTATAATCTTCTCAAGATTATTGGTGTAGCTATAATTTAGTTTTAATGTTTTTCTGTTAAATATTTTACTAAGAGGGTTACTTATAGGAAAATGTATATCAATGAATTGGAGGAACGTATTGTCTAACTAAGTAGTAACTATGTGATTAAATGGGGGGGGTACCAAAATGATCTTCCTATTTCTATCATTATATTTTTTAAACTTGATTTCAGCGCACATATTTCAACGCACATTTTTATGTTTATACGTTCTTTTTATAGATAAAAATATTTAAGTAAATTCTCTGTTTATAATAAACAGTATTAAACAACATTTAAACATCCGGAGGACGAATATTTTCTATAAAAATTTCTCGGACATTCAGACCGGTAAATATTGTTTAACACTGTTTATTATAAACAGAGCATTTACTTAAATATTTGTATCTATAAAAAGAATGTATAAACATAAAAATGTCTTAAAATGATTCTTGTCCATTTCATAATGTGTGACGTCATATATATATATATATATATATATATATATATATATATATATATATATATATACAAATTCATGAATTATTCATACAAAAACAAATGCAAAGGTTAATGATTTAATTGGCGAGAAATCCATTGCATTTGTTTTTGTATGAATAATTCATGAATTTGTAAATTGATTGCACGTTTATCGATATATATATATATATATATATATATATATATAATAAATAAAAGGTCAGCCAATCTAACAGTGATCTCATCTCACAATCCTCACTCTTGCTCCATATTTGTCCTCCTTTGTAAATCACTAGCGGGTCTTAAATGCCACTTAAGATTATCGCATAAACTTTCATAACTGAATCAATAAGCTGACAGATCCTCATACGTCGAAACCAACGGGAGAGTTCATTACTATATATATATTCTGATTGATTCTATGTCTGATTATTTCTTTGTATGTAAATCATATGCTGCCTAATGTTTTATGTTTATTAAAAACTATCGATCCGCAGTACATAAAAAATTCCTATAAAAAAAAACTACTACTAAGACATTACACTATATTATTGAACTATATACTTAGTTTATGACATAAAAACTGAATACACTTGTAAAAATAAAATACGTGGATTTAACACATCACAAGAAATATTTAAATAAAATTCTCACTTAAAATTTTGAAAACTTAGCGTTGCGTCTTTGCACGTTCCGAGATCTTACAACAACCGTCAATAATAGCAGATATTCAAAAAACATCTTTCGGTCGACATATATAGGTATATATATATATATATATATATATATATATATATATATATATATATATATTGAATAAGGTAATTCAGTTTTTGCTTTATAATGGATATTTGATTCCAGTTAGTATATGCATTTTATATTAGACTTTCAATCTCTAAACTGACAGCGATGAATTTCATGCTTCAGTGAGATCTTTACCCTAATTATTAGTTTTTAAGGTAGCACCAAATATGAAACTGACTGTCACTATGCAGTGTTGATGACTATATCCTCACTGTTTACGTAGGGGTGTGTGTGTATGTGTGTGTGTGTGTGTGTGTGTGATGTCCGTATATGAATTTTTTACTCTGCAGTAATGATAATAATATACAAGTTGCATACTTTTTATGTGAGCGCGTTAACCACTTGCTAGAAGATTTGCGGCCCGACCATAAGTTCAGGATTCGAATTTCAACTCAGAACTTAATCCATTTTATAATAATATTGTCATTATTTACGTTAAGATATGTTTCGTGAGCAGAAAAGATCGATCGCGAAAAATCGTCGAAGGTGTGTGTTTATAAACAGTAATTCAGACTTTGCTAACAAGAAAGCTTCCCTGTGACCAAATGTTAACGGCACCTTAGGCTATATGACGGTTCCCATATGTGTTACAAGTTCGATTCCTGTCGGAGAGAGCATATTTTCTTAGAAATTTCTCGAACATTCAGAACGATAAATGTAATTAACGCTGTTTAATTAAAGAAAAATTTACCTAAATAAATTATATCTGTAAAAATAGTGTATAAGCAGAATATTTTAAATAATTGTCGGATTTAATTAATTTCATATATATATGGTCACGCGCAGACAGACTGTTTCGCAGCTTCTCGGTGAGGCTAGACGTCCGATTGTTTCAAGCCGGAACCGAAACTCGACTGATTTAACGTCAGTCAGATATCTAACCTCTAGGCTATCGTCGTATGGCAGAAGGAAAGGGAATTTTAACATTTTTTTATTTTTTTTACTATGCGAAATACTCCGACGGCTCGCAGATCTCAATTCGTACATGAAGAGTAATGCTTAATAGCAGTAGAAGCCGCTGTTTTAACCCCCCCGCTTTCTCTCGAGAGCTCAGACGAATTTGAGGGAGCAAATATAGTCATCCACAGAGAGTCTGTTTCGCTGTATCACAGCGCCTCAGTATGGCTAGACATCCGGTTGCTTCAAACCGTGATCGAAACCGGCTGATTTGACACCAATCAAACAAATATATATATATATATATATATATATATATATATATATATATATATATATATATATATATAAATACTTTATCAATCAGGACACTCATTAGAAAACTGCAAATGTTTATTGATAGATTCCGATTTTAGTTCCACATACACACGCAGAAAAAAAACATATTGGATTTTAAAATTAAATACACATAAACTAGGGTTGAATAGGGACTTGGGTGTTTTAAATCTTTATAAATATTTCAATAGTTAAGCAATTTTTTTTTAGATATAGTTAAAAAAATTTTTTTAAACAATATTTAAAATATTTATGACAGTTAGATTTAAGTTAGGAATATCCGAACATTGACGTTCCATATCACGTGACGTCCGCGTCTCGCGAAGGACGCTACTTGTTAACAAACAGTAATTTTAATTTATTTGTAACAAACAGTTATTTCTGATGAAAGATTGAGGACAATTTGAAATATCAAATATATATATATATATATATATAAAGAAATAAATACTTTCATAAAATAAAACATTATTATTTTTTTAATTTGCAAACTTTTTATATATATATATATATATATATATATATATATATATATATATAAGAAATGGACAAGGTCCGAAAAATTTATTTATTAAAAGATTTATTTTATGTTTAACGTTGTTATTTTATAGATACAAGTATTTAAGCAAATGCTCTGTTTATTCCGTATTAAATAACATTTACCGGCCTGAATGTAAAAGAACGAAAAATTTTCTATGAAAATTTTCGGACATTCAGGCCGGTAAATGTTATTTAATACTGTTTATAATAAACAGAGCATTTGCTTAAATACTTGTATCTATAAAATAACAACGTTAAACATAAAATATGTCTTTAATAAATATATATATATATATAATAGAGCAAGTTTCGTATTTTATTGCTGCTTTCGTAGTGAATAAATGAAAAATAAATCTCTGTTGAAAGAGAATATAATTCACATCGAATGCTTATAATTGTTAATCACATTTGTATCGAAGAGGAGAACCAGATTATGGCACCTTGTTCTGTCATATTCTCCTTCTTGCTACACTATCAGCAAATGCTATTACTTGAAGGTTTTTATCTTGGAGACTTGCAGATAATGCACTGTTCCTGAAATGATATTAATAGAAATACAGCTTCCCTTTTAAGGTTTACTTTTTCAGGCACGTTAATGATATTACAGAAGCTTTGTCTTCAGATTGTTTTGGGAACCTGTGATGTATATGCTTTTGTTTTGATTTTTTTTTTTTTTTTGTTGCTTGTTCTCTTTCAAAACGGTTTGATTGTGCTACAACCTTTTTGGTTCGTCTTCGATTTTTTTTTTTTCACATCACATTCTCAATCTGAATCCCTCGTTGCATCTCCATGCCTTATCGTTTGATGCAAACGTAACGTTGGCTCATGTCTTTTTCGTCGGAGGGGATTCGCGATTCTGCCACTTACTGCTTTACACTGCACATAATATCTACGTACCCTTCTGGTTTTAAATATTTTATAAACGTCAAGCAAATGCCCGATTTAAAATAAAACACATTTAAAAATGACAGATATTATTAGACATATCTGTTTTTTTTTTTTTTACTACATTTTTGCGTCTTTTTTTCTTTTTTTTTTTTTAGTTCAGTCTCTGCCTTTTCAAAGCCCATAATGAAATCAGGTTTTCAAGCGTGAGTCTATAAATATGTATGTAAATCCTTCTGCATGGGAAATAACTCTATTACAGTTAAAAGAGAGATTTACAGAAAATAAACATTTCTTTTAGTATATATTTGGATGCAGTCATTTTCACGCTTTGTTTTTTATTTCTTTATTTTATTTATTCATTATTTTAAATGTTTATTTATTATTCAGACATTTTATTTTAAACTTGATAATTCTCCCTTTAACCGCTTTTTTTTCTGACTCCTGTTCTCTATTATGTTATCTTACAATAGGAATTAATGTTTCAGGGAATTTTGATTGGTTCGTTTGTTTTAGTTTTCGTTTTTGTTGGAATTTGTTTGTCTTACTTGTCTTTTGAATTATTTTTCGTGGAAGTTTCGTATTTTTGCTGGATTTTTTTGCTGTTTGTCTTTTTTATTTTGTTTTCTGTATTTTTATTTTTGTTTCTGTTTCTCAAATTTCTAATTTTTTGTTTGTTTTTTTTTTTTTACTTTCATTTTATTTGTTGGAACGACTTCGTGTTTATTTCCGCAATATTTTTTTAAAAAAATCGATGTCATCTGTTAGCGCTAGTGCTCCATATCTATTTACAATGTAATTATTGTTATCTTTGTCGAAGGTAATTTTTTTTTAATTTAAGTTGACATAATAAATGGAGCCAGAGAAAGGGAGAGGAATAGCGGACAAATATTAAGAATAGGTTAACAACAAGCTAAAAAAGAAGAGTTGATTAGCAGGCAATAGTATGAACAGATCAGAGACAAACAATAGAATGGACAGATAAACAACAAACAATAGAATGGACATGTCATAACAAACAATAGAATGGACAGATAAACAACAAACATTAGAATGGACATGTCAGCAACAAAAAATAGAATGAACAGATAAACAACAAACATTAGAATGGACATGTCAGCAACAAACAATAGAATGGACAGATAAACAACAAACATTAGAATGGACATGTCAGCAACAAACAATAGAATGGACAGATAAAAACCAAACAAATGGATTAGAAGAATGGAATAGAATGGACAGATAAACAACAAACAATAGAATGGACATTTTCAATAAATGGGATAAACAACAAACAATAGAATGGACAGATAAACAACAACCATATTCGAAGACACATTAATAATAAACAACGAATGAGGAGGGAACGTTGGAACGTGATTAAAATAAATTTTAATTGTAAATAAATTCGCGACTAAAAGAAAAAATTAGAAAGATCCAAAAGAATGGACAGATAAAAAACAAAAAAATGGACACTAACAGTCCCTCGAATGGAAACGATAAAAAATGCAATAAAATGGACATTTTGTTTGCAAAAAATAGGTTGAACAGATGATGAAATTTGATGTAAACAGCCTAACAAGCACTCGGATGGACAGATAAACCAGCGACAATAGAATGGACAAAGACAACAAAAAGAATTTTCATACCTTTGGCAAAACAAACAGGATTGTCCACATTAATAATAAACAACGAATGAGGAGGAACGTTGTACACTGATTAAAGTGGTTTTAATTGTAAAAACACGACTTTTGATGAAAAATTTAGAATTACAATTTATTTTAATCAGGTCCCTTTGAAATAAAGAATGCCTCTTCTTTTCGTTTTTTTTATTTGTTAATGTGTTTTCGATTATAAACCGAGCGTTTCGCGGGAAAAACGACTACCTCATTCGGTGGCAAAAAAGCTGCAATGCTGCCCAAAGACGAGTTGTCCTCATGGTTTAAAACACGACTTTGATCTTTATTTAATTCTATTTTTTTTTTCTGGGTTTGAAATGTCCCTCTTCATTTTATGTTAATATATATATATATATATATATATATACGAAAATGGTCCTCATGGCTTAATAATGACGTCTATCTTGTTTGTCTATTTTTTTGTGTGGGTAAGTCTTTATATATATATATATATATATATATATATATATATATATATATATATATATATATATATATATATATATATATATATATATATATATATATATATATATGTGTGTGTGTGTGTGTGTGTGTGTGTGTGTGTGTGTGTGTGTGTGTGTGTGTGTGAGAAGGACCTATGGCACAGTGGATAAAGGCGTTTGCGACAGGACACAAAAGTGTGAGTTCAATACCTGGTTATGGCGGTGGAGAACTTGGAGATGCGAATTAACAGGAGATAACTGACATTCATTAGACTTGGCATCGTGGAACTAGAACAGTCTACCCCAGCGAGCAAATTGAAGGGATCAGTTCGACATTCCACCCACCTGAAGTTGTGATAAATATGGCAACAAAGATGAGGACAATAGTCCGAATAATGTAAAAATATATATATATATATATATATATATATATATATATATATATATATATATACCGGCTGTAACAGCAAAATTGGCCATCTCACAAGATGTTTGATATCTAAAAACCACTAAACTAATTGAGTTTTTTTTTCCAGGTTTTGAAATAAGAGGTGTAACTATCGTGACACCATTTATAAGAATAATTGAAAAACACTTGAGCTAATCAGGTATAAAGAGATCAGGTTATAAACGTTTTGTGACAGCCCCACTGTCTTTCCAAATGAGCAACGTGGAGAGGAACAAGATCATTCAGGCCTTCTGTAATGCTAGCAGCATTCATACGCTGTCTTCCATCTTCAAAATCCATTTAAGAACGATCAAGAGAACAGTGAATAATAGAACGGTAAAAGTGAAGGAGTAGCAGAGAGAAAACTGGATCAGGAGGTCACAACTGAAAGAGGGATCATCATTTCAATTTAGATTCAAATAGATTAATTAGAAAAAATCCAACTCAATTCATGCCGTTTGACACGTGAAAGAGGAGTTTCAGCTCTGAGAGTCTAAAGAGCAGTAAAAGAAAGACTTGAAAAAGAAATCGTATGTGAAACCCGTGAAGCACCTTGTTACTCCAGGACAGAAAGAAGGTTAGAGAGGGAGAATATCATCTAGAATAAGTGGTAAAATG
>CAHIKZ030004911.1:3507500-3545000 GCA_903632075.3 Acanthosepion pharaonis
TTTGGTCTGCTTTCTATGCTTTCATTATTAAATCTGCTATAATTAAAGAACAAGCATTACTTTTTAAACGACCATCTGATTCCGTCTGAGAAGTAACAAGTCTAGGTTGAAGGACTAGATTTTGAATACTGGAACTTCTGTGCTCATTATTTGGTCTTCTAGAACCAAAGAAGAACAGTCATTATTCTCTGATCCACCCACTTCTCACGACTGAAAAGGGTACTATATTAAAAATTAGATTTCGGTCTCTAAGACCTTGGTTCTTATCTTGGTTTACCGTTTTACGATTCTACAATTAAATCCTTTTAAATGACAAATAATGATCATCATGATTATAATCATCATCATAATCATCCACAGTCTCAGGAATTACTTTTTAACCAACCCTCGTAATTAGGAATATTTGTTCTATTTTTTTTTTTTTTTTTAAGTATCGTTCACCCTGTATAAGTTACGGGAGTACTCGATGTAAAGGGTTACATTAAGGAGTAGTTTATACGTACAGACGGGGAAGATAACGGTTAACACTAAATTTGAAGTGGTTAATATTGTAGTGATCAAGAAAAAATCTTTTCGGTAGTCGGTCCCACAGAGTAGTGGTTCACGGAAAGAAGCTGTTTGAGTGGAACTTTCTTCTCAACGATGGAATATGGAAGGAATATTAATGGTTTGCTACAACGTATGTGAGTCCTGCCTGTATGGTAATTTGTCCCCCCCCCCAACTCCAGTTTCCCTATTTCTTTCAATTCTGTCTTACCTCTTTTTTCTTCACCTTCTTTTCTTTGTCTAATTTCCTCTTTTATTTTCCTGTGAAAAGACTTGATGTATAGCTCAACATGACTGGTCTCTTACCCCACGACCTTTCCCATATGGATCTTTAAAAAAAATATAGATATAAACATCTTCCTATCTCTCCTTTCCCTCTCTAATTTCGGTCACATATCTATCGTCTTCTTCTTCCTCCTCCTCTCTCTGTCACTTTATACCAACTTAAAACTGACTCCTCAAACACATGGGTGCATAAATTAAAAATAATTATATGTAAGTTTTAAAGCCTGGAAAAATTAGTAACCAATATTTTTGTATGAAAATGGAGATAAATTATAATCACAAGAACCCGTAAAGTTGCCTGTTTCATAATATAATTGATATTTGCTCTGTTTTTACATTGAGCTCACCGGATTATATCCTCCTTGGAAATATCCATAAGCATTACCAAATAACTCCATTAACTAACTTCATATATATATGCGTGTGTGTGTGCTAGTGTGTGTGTGTGTGTGTGTGTGTGTGTGTGTGTGTGTGTGCAGTTACTTAATGAAGTTATATATATATATATATATATATATATATATATATATATATAATCATATATATGCACATTTCATTGAATACGACAGACAAGGTGCTTTTATTTATTTATTTTTTTTTATATACAATTTCTAATGCGATCTAATAATTTCTTTTCTTTTCGGATGATAAATTATATAAAAACTGTCCGAATGTTCTTTTTATCCGAGCGCTTTCGGCTATACATTTAGTCATTTTCAAGGATTAAATATTTTAACTGTTGAATAAGAAATAGTTTGTTGTATGTATGTTTTATAAAATGTTTTCATTTTCCAAAACACGGTAAATATATTGTGTCCATGTTCAAAGTTAATATTATTAAGTGTTTTTTTTTTAATTGTATAGCCGAAAGCGCTCGGATAAAAAGAATATTCGGTCAGTTTTTTATATAATTTATCATCCAAAAAGAAAATAAATTATTAGATCGCATGAGAAATTGTATAAAAAAAACTAAATAAAAGCACCTTGTCTGTCGTATTCAATGAAATGTGCATAAAAGAAGGATTGCTGCCTAAATACACAAATCATATATATATATATATATATATATATATATATATATATATATATATATATGAGATGTTGTGAGTTTCCCGCGTGTCGGTGTGTGAATCAAGACAAACACAGTTGTAGAGGAAAATACTGGTATATTCATAAAAGCAATTAACAATAGAGTGATTAGTAGAACGAAGGTTGGTTAGTAGGAAACAATCTCCAAAGTCTATAGTCCAATGGTATGTAACGGGTAAGCTTATCTGGACTGCTGACGCTCTCTCTCTCTCCCGTCCTCTCTCTAGAGCTGACTTATATAAGAGGGACCAGTCCATTGCTAGTTAGAAGGTGGGTGCGCCCCAACAATATATAAAATCATTTGGTGATATAAGTCATACTAATTAACACAGCTTGAAAGAAAAAAGGAAGATTCATACGATTCCCAAAGGTATCTGTGCGTAAGTGAATATAACAAACTTGCTTGAAATTGAAATTCGGCTTTCTGATTTAAAATTTCCGTGCCATTATCCATTATACCACTTGCATATCCAAGCCTACAGCACCTTGTATTAACAAGGGGTTACCCATCTAACAAACTAACAAGACTTGACTTTGCTTAACTTTAGTGATTTTACTTAAACTGATGTTTCAACGTGATATGGCCGTCAGCATTCAGTTATAACGAAACATTTTTTATAGCAACGATTACTGTTTGTAAGCATTTGGTATACTGCAATGTTTTCTCTTTTATTATTAATTCTTAAAAAAACAATATGGTTTGCAATATCTATTTCCCTGAATAATCTATTCAGTAAAATACATTTTATAGTTTTGAAATACTTCCTTCTTCAGAAATTTACCAGAAAAAGATGAGACTTTTTCTTGTTTTTTTTTTTTTTTTCTTTAAACTACTAATTCCATTGCAATTACTATACATAACAGGTGTCACGGAAAATTAACTGTGATGCAGGTGAAAAAATAGAATAATTAATTTTTAATTGGGAACAAATAATATAAAATAGATATTTTTATTTCTTTTTTTTTTTAACCTTAGTATAAAAATTTATGATGAGCGAATAAAGCTATTTTCAATAGAAAGAAATAAAAATCCAAATTTAATTTTTATTTCCACAGAGTTTTTCTTTCTTTTGAGAACGCAAACAGGTGAACTCCGTAAAAATAACATTTATAGTAATAAGAAATAATGCCGTATCAAAAGATTAATTTAATAATCACTTCGTTTTTGTTTCCGGTACAAAACTAAAGATAACTAGCTCTACATAATCACAAACAAAGAACTGTACCAAATTATAGAAAACACCATCGTCCAGCGGCAGCAACAACGAAAATGGATAGCACACACTGAAAAATAACATATTCAAAATAACATCAATAGAAGAAAGAGCGATAATAGTGAATTTGAGAAACATATTTTCCTGAAAGAATGCTTTAAGAAATATTTTTATTAATTTCAACCGATAATAATACTGGCTTTTCGGTGAATGAATACCGAATGTTTTCTTATAAGGAAGCCATTAATATTGCCTTTGCTATTACCTAGGTAAGTCTCTGTGGACATACATTCCTCTTATATATATATATATATATATATATTTCTGAGATGAGGTATTATGTACATCATTTACATTATTCGGACTATTGTCCTCATCTTTGTCGCCATATTTATGACAACGTTTCGGCCGTTGTACGCTCCGGTCTTATTCAGGTGGTTGGAATGTCGAACTGAAGCCTTTATTTTGCTCGCTCGGGTAGACTGTTCTCGTTCCACGTGCCGTGTCTAATGGCTGTCATTTATATATATATGTGACGTCATTTGTTTACATTTGGATACGCTTTGAGCAGATATGAATGTACGTTAGAGATTCATAGAAGATTGTAGTTTAAAACCAGTAAAATCGACCTTCCTAATCGAACGATCCTCTGTGGCTCAATCGGTTAAGGTACGTCAGGCTATATGACGGTTCCGTATAGGATACAGGTTCGATTCCTGTCGGAGGACGAATATTTCCTATGAAAATTTTTCGGACATTCAGGTCGGTAAATGTTATTAATACTGTATATTATAAACAGAGCATTTACTTAAATATTTATATCTATAAAAAGAATGTATAAACATAAAAATGTCTTAAAATAATTTTCAGACTTTGTCCATTTCATAATATATATATATATATATATATATATATATATATATATATATATATATAGTTATTAAGGATGAAAGCTCATTAGGATAGATTCAGATCCATGGCCTTTCAAACCTGTTGGAAGAACTCCTCCCTGTCTTCAGCGGGATGTTGCCGTACTCAACACGCTTGGCCAATTGCTTGGCAATTTAACGCATAGTTGAAGATTTTCAATTCAGAGTAGCTCTTCACCTAGACCGGTTGCCATCCAAGGCTACAGGATCCAGTCTTCCCTGCTGTCTACCCACACGATTCTTCTTCATCGGTTCAAAATGTCGTTTGAATATTACCTCGTCATCGTTGCATTTTTCAGAATGTTTCAGTTTCCGTGCCAGGCGCAATTTCACGGGACGCCCTTCTTGTCCAGCGACTTTCTGGAAATATTGAACAGCACTATTTAGCTGATTAACTTGCATATCATATCGGCGTCATCCGGGTGAATTTCATCACTCTTAAATCTTCCTCTTCACTGAATTGATACAATATCTCTGCACTCTCTGACTCGGGAACTGATCTTATGACTTCCAAAGAACCTGATTGAATTTCAACAGCGATTTGTCTACTAGACCATGACCTATAGAAACTTAAAGTCTGCCCGTTTTCTTCAAAACATTATTACGGAAGCAAGAAAGATAATGGCACATCAACTTATCATCTCAGAAATTCAGACTGGAAAAGAAAAGCAAGATTTATCTATTTACACTTTTGAAATGATGTCTCGTTATTAGATGATGATAGTTTCGAGTTAGCATCTTTACAAATATATTTGGTGCATCGTTTCAAATATATTTGGTGCATCGTTTCAAATATATTTGGTGCATCTTTACAAATATATTTGGTGCATCGTTTCAACAGCTGTATCCGACGATCTTCTTCGGGAGTTTCATATTTCCTTAGCTTTTCTTACAGCAAAAGACTAAATACAAGTTATAAATGCTGTAAGAAAGATTATATAGCGCCACTATTCCAAAGGAAAAAGTGAGGTCTGTTTTGAAAACCGTGAATTTGAAAATACTGGTTTTAACGTTGTTGTATGCAACCCACTTTTCATCACTATTTTGATATATCTTAGAATATTTTAGTTAGGATTATACATTATCTCCTTACAATTGGTTTCTTAAAATGGAAAATTACTTATACTTTCATATCATCCTGAACTCAAATTGGATCCTCAATATCTGGCTCCGCCTGAAAACATGCAGTTATTTCAATCCTTAAGCACCCGAGAGGTATTTACGAAGCCTTGATACAGCACTAAGGCATCTAGGGAACGCATGAATTCGTTTCCTCCTCTATCGGCTATGGATTAAATAGTAGACGAGATTGAGATCTCTAGCCTTGTGTGGCAGCCAGTCTAAAAGAAGGACAATACTGAATTAAAAAAATGTAGAGGAGTCAATGGGAATCAATTCAACTTTCTTTCCAAGGAATTCATACCAAGTCACCGATTATAAAAGGAACGTGCGGAGAGTTATGATCCTCTTAGTCTGGTATACGGCCACAGCAATTGGCCCCCAATTAGGATGGAATTCACTACATTAATGATTAGGTTTGCTAGACAAATTTGCTAACAATCGCGCTACGGTAAACGACCCCTTATGTTCCTATTAATTTTCAGTTATCAAATTTAAGATACAAAACTTAAGATCACTTTTTAATAGTCATTATTGGTGACTATGATTTATTTGTTCCCTACTGGAGTAAGAAGAATGTTTTAATATTTTCAATATTTTTTCTATTTCCAATTGTGATATGAAAGTATAAGTAATTTTCCATTTTAAGAAACCAATTGTAAGGAGATAATGTATAATCCTAACTAAAATATTCTAAGATATATCAAAATCGTGATGAAAAGTGGGTTGCATACAACAACGTTCAGCGCAAAATAGAGTGGATTGACAAGGATAAAATGTCCACAACCGACAGTCAAAAACTGTAAGAAAAATAAAATATAATATATATATAATATATATATATATATATATATATATATATATATATATATATATATATATATGGTGGAATTGACAGGGTAATATTCTTTTAGAATACTTAAAACGTAATGAAATACTAAATGCACATTTATACATCCAGCAGGTGCAACGTGTCTATAAAACCTTGCGCCCGTCAATAGTGCGCGTAGAGTAATAATAACACAGGAAAACATTTTGCAACTCCGTTGGTCTGTTTAAACTCACCTGTTATATTCCCCATGATCTTGTACCAGCAGATTTGTAACGTTTTTAATCACTTCAAAACATTTTGATGTGGAAAACTTTCTCTAATGAAAATTATATTCAACATTTTATCCAAAATTTTTTTCACGTCAAAAACCTGAAGAGTTTTATTCAAAATATATAGTAGAATCGATGGGCTGCCTGAGAAATGACAACAGTTAATAACAAATAATGATGAATATATAATTGATTACAATGTCAGTGTGCTTGATTTCTTGAAGAATAAACTTGATAAAGCCTCAAACTATTATCGACCAAGATTCCCAAGTTGGCGTCTACGTGAACAACACTACAATTTACTCCTGCCTCAAAAACAAATCTAGTGTCGGTGACAAAACTAACCTGGCCGTGCGTCTTGAAATGGACCTCCAATCAGTTGTTAATTGGGGCAAGAATTGGCTGGTCAACTTTAACGCCTCAAAAACTAAACTACTCTCTATTAATCACCATAGAGATCCTTTCCTGCCCCCCATTAGAATGTCTGATAGTCAACTTCTTGAGAGCAACTCTCTGCGTCTGCTCGGTCTCACGCTGACTGCTGACCTGAGATGGAACAAATACATTGAGTCAATTGCTTCGTCCACCGCGAGGAAAGTTGGTTCTCTGTGCCGCGCCAGGAAATTGTTCTCCCCGGAATCGATACTTCAAATATACAAATCAACCATTCACCCTTGCATGGAGTATTGCTGCCATATATGGTCTGGAGCACCTTCTGTTTACCTCGGAGTTCTTGACAAGATCCAGAGACGGATATGTAATATAATTGGCCTTGATCTGGCATCTCGTCTACAGTCATTCTCTCACAGACGCGCCGTCGCCTCTCTCTTCCTTTTCTACAAATACTTTCATGGTAATTGCTCCGATGAGCTGCTTTCACTGGTTCCCAGACTCCATGAATTTAAGCGCCCTACGAGGCTGGCATCCCGCTCCCACCCTTACACTGTAGAAACTTTTAAATGTAGCCGTCTCTTCTACTCCAATAGCTTCATACCTCGCACCTCTCGCCTGTGGAACACCCTTCCCAATTACTGCTTCCCTGAGAGCTATAATCTCCAATTATTCAAATGTAATGTCAATCGACAACTCCAGTTACCTTGATCTATCCACTATCCCTCTCCTCATCCTTTCTTCTATCACTCCTATCTGCTCTTGCTCCTAATCTTCTGCAACCCCCTGCATCTTAGTGGCTTCACGCCTTGCTCGGGACGTAATGCTTAAAAAAAAGAAAAATTTTAAAAAAATCACATTATATTGACTTAATTTGCAAGCAAATTTTTGCTTGCAATCTCAATGCCCTATTCGCCATCGCTTCCTGTTTCTTGATAATTATTTTATGCAAACAACTACATTTGTATAGGGTATCTCGTCGTGGTGTATTCTTCTTTTAACAAGCGAGCCCCCAGATTAATTAATACTGGGTAGTGAGTTCGAGCCACACTAGGTAACCCATACTTGTGCTCCTGTGCAAAATAGCCGGTGTGCTTAGTAAATAGCAACTTTTACAAGTGCCTTTCGGAGAACAGAAATAAATGTAAGGTCTACAATGAACCATATGAAGCTCTCCCATATAATAACCAACGTTGACGAACAAAAACCGCCGATATAGACTGACCACACAATACTCGGAATCGTCAACCGCGGTTTCATATATTCGCGGTTGTTTCAATCGGCAAAACTTCCATTGAACTGAAAAAGATTTGCAGAATATATTGCAAATTGGCATCATATACCGCCTATACACGCGTATCATGTGACTTTGAAGACCTAATTTCGAAGCTAATTTTAAGGGGTCGTATCTTACATGAGATATAAAATTAGCGTATGTAAGTAAGGCGCTGTCTAAACCATTGAACAAACTATATATCCATTTAATTTAATCAAAAAGTACAGATGTATTTAAAACAGACATGATTTTGATAAAACTGATGTTTTACTTAACTGTATCCAATAATAATGCTTATAATATTCACTTATTAGTATTGCATCATAAAATACAAACATAGTGAATATGTATCTGTTCTTTTGTTTATGTTTTTTAGATGTTTAGCCGTTTCTCGCTCGGTTACTTATGGCTGTACACAACGAGTATAGAGTTACTAAGGATACTTTTATCATTCTCTTTTACTTATTTAACTTATTTAACTAGAAGAAAGGATAAACAGATAGAGAAAAAGAAGTTAGTCTATTGTAATTTGGTCTCTCAAAAAAAAGGAATTCGCATGATACACAAGATACATAATAAAGTCATTTTTATTCAGCGAAAAGTTTGGGGGTCGCACGATACGCGAGATCACGCGCGACACAAGTATATACGGTAAATAAGACAAAAACATTGGCAAAAATAAATCTTTGATTGTCAGTATTTTGAATATATTTTTCAATAAATTTATCTAAATGTAATCTAAGTATGAAACACCAGAAATTCGGTTTTTGATTAATTAGTTTGTTTTTTGACAGCTTATCAACCCTTCGTAGGTTTTTTAAACCAAAAAATATTTCGGATCATGTGAGGTTGAGTACACCACTGCTTCTCAAACTATCTGATATGGTAGACCGGCATTTTTTTTCAGTCTGCCACGTACCTGTAATATTTCGTGGTACTATCAATTTATACCAGAAACGACATATATAATGTATATAATAAAAGTTGACTATTTTTTATCTTCCATTTATTTCGCAAAAAATAATTCAAGTTTAAAACAAAAAATTAATAATAAAATAAGCAACTAATGGCCTGGACACTGGCCGCTTACCCGTCCGCGGACCACCACTTTGAATAGCTTTGTTATACACGGTATTCCGAAGCGATCAACCATCAGTAGTGACCGGTTTCGACGCGTCTTCACTTCGCTTATCGAAAAAGATTCGTTGTTTTTAGATGGAACTTAAGCCGTTAAAGTTAAATTAATAAAAAAGAAAACAAAAGTTCATTAACTGCTGAAATTTCTTAGGGTTTGTTCGGGTCATCAAATCTATTTATTGGTATGTAGTAAATACTACTCAGAATGTAATACTGGTTCACTGCTCTCCGCGGAATTCGCCATCTGCGAACTTATCTACCACAGATAATGAGGCCAGAATTTTTCTTGCGTCTGAATTGTTTTAGTCGGGATCATTTCTATCTTCTCCGCGTTGATCCAACTAATAAAAACAAGTTTGTTTTTTTTATTTTCTTTTATTTTTAATCTGTTTATCGAAATTTTTAATGCATTTTGGCTTTAGCTGTTACATTGCTATCTTTTTTGCTACTTTCGTAAAAGCATCTCTTGATTTTAAATACATTGTAAAAATACATTCGTGAAAACAACTACGGATAATTATTCCCGTTAATCCACGAAAATATTAACTATCAACGCAGAGGATCATTTTCTGCTTGAGAATTAGATTATTTATTTATTTTTCTTTTATGTGAAAATGTCAATCGTGTTTTTCATTGGCATTACACCGAATAAAGATCTAGTCCATAAATCACTTACTACAACCCCAACTAAGTCATTGTGCTTTCTCGGGCTGATATTTTCCGCTGACATGAAATGAAATCATTATATTGAATCAATTACTAGGTCTGCTACTAAAAAGGTTGATTCACTGTGTCGTGTAAACAATTTTTTATCACCAGATTCTTACATATAAGTCTACTATTGATCTATGCATTGAATATTAGTTTGGTGCTGTTTAATCAGAGATTCTTCATAAAATACATAGAATAATCTGAATCAATGCTATCAGTTAAGCTCTGACATACCGGCGTCAATTACTACCCCAACATCCTAACCTGACTCTTCTGTTTCTTTATGTTCATTGTAATGGTTCTCATGAGATTTCCCCTTTGGTATTTCGACTTCCAGAATCCAAGCGCTGAGCTAGATTGACTGATAAGTTTCATCATTTTATAATTGAAATTGGTTGATATAACCGTAAGTTCTATGCCAAGAGTTTCTCCCTTCGCACTTCACTCTTATAGAAATCTCTTCCGGCTTCTTCCTTTCCAGTCAACTTTGATCTTCAAACGTTTAAATGCAATGTCAGTCGTTATCTTCTGTCTTCAAAATTTCTTTTTTTGTTCTCTCTGCTTAATAATGTTTTCTTTTTTCTCATATTATCTCACAGGCTGTAAACCCTTGATTCTTAATGGTTTTATTGCCTTGCTTGGGGTGAAATGATTAGAAAGTTCATTGAATACAACTCCATCAAGAAAGATATCACAGACATTTCTTAACAGACTTCAAGGTTTTATATTCTATAACTAACGATCGAATGAGTCCGGTTTGTTGTAAGTTTTTCAGCTGTCTTATGTTTGCCTTTCTTCTTCTATGTCTTGTGTCCCTTCCTGACTCGAGCGATACAGGCTCTCCACAACTTCCTGTTATTTGAAACTTTTAGTAAGGTTTTGTTTTTGCTATCCATCTTACTTTCTGTGCTGTCAACCATTTACACAAGCTAGTTAAGCAAGTTACTCGATGATTTTCTCTGTCCTTCTTACCTTCGATAAATCCTGTGTGCATCATATTTTCCACGCCCACTTTCCTCATTATATTCCTTAGAAATTCCATCTATCTCTTTCTAATTCTAAGTATCAGCGTACTTTTAGTTTCCATTTTCTTTAAAAACTTCCTCGTTACTTGCATGTTCAGTCCAAGGGATTCTCAGCGTCGATAAAACAATATTTCTACTGTCTCAAGTCATTTTATCAGCTGTGATGAGATTATTCAATATTCACCCCTATATAGGAAGACTGATTTTACACAACATATAGCACTGATTTTTTTCTCACGAAATTTTCCTGTTTCTTAATCCTTTGTTTAATTTTTGAAAGGCATCTTCGCTATTCCAACACACCTTCTGATTCACATTTTCTCGCCTTTCTTAAAACAGATATTTAAATTTTTGTACTTGCTTGATTTTGGAGTTTTCACTTCTTTGCATCTTGTTTTTTTTTTTTTCTTTTGCTAAAACCGTAAACCAATTCTTCGTACAATTAAACTGTCTTCCTTTCTTCTCACTTTCCTTTACTATTGAAAGAATAAACGACTTGAGCCATAGTCACATGATACTTTGAATTCAAAATAGCTAACTTAAAAAAACCTCTTAACTATGGTCTTGGGTATGACGATAAACTGAATCCGCGTCCTGGGTAAGACGATAGACTACATCCAACAGCAAGGCCTGGAGGTTTTGAGGAGCGTGAAACCACTTCTTAATTGCTGGTGTTCCCAGGTCCACCATGACCCGCAGTGGTAGCACCTGTTAGGGTTCCAACAATGGGTAAGTAGTTAATTCCCTAAACTGGGGTCAAAACTCCACGAAAGTGTAAAAACAGGTTTTAATATTAGAAATACTTTGTAAAAAAAAAAAATACCAGCAATAGATTTTTTGGAAAAAATGATATTACCAACAACACATTTTTGGAGAAAAAAAAAACAGAAATATTTTGAAAAAATTATTACCAGCTATGCATTTTCGAAAAAAATATTACTAGCAATAAATATTTAAGGAAACAATATTGCCAGAAATAGTCTTTTTGTAGAAAAAATATTACCAGAAATAGATTTTTGAAAAAAAAAATACCAGAAAATTTGTCGGCATTAAATAACTCACTGAGTTTCATATACCGTAAAACAAACCAAACCAAACCAATCTTAACTAAGATTATGGTTTAAGTTTCTTTCTGAACTTGCAAAATGGTAGTTATTTCAACAAATAACATAGGAGGTGAGAGTTTAATTTTACCTTTCGGACAATCATCAGATAATCAATAGATAGACAGAGAAAAGGTGAAAGATAAAAAAAAGAATATATTCCTTCAACACACCTCTGGTAGAACTCTGCTGAAAAAATATATGAATGGCTTAAGGAATTGCAACGCACAGGGACGGTCATCTGAGTTGTAAGTTAGTGGAAGTAATCGAAAGAAATAATCAAGAGGAAAACCGAAGAAACATCAAGATCAATGAGAAGTTTATAATGAAGAGACTGTACTCCAGCGGGTCATGGATTTTTATTCCTGAAAAGTCAGTTACTTGGGAATAAAAATGCAAGAGTCTGAATTGCCACTCCATACGCAGTTGATTGTTCTGAAAACAAAATAAAAACTAACAAAGACAATAGTATTGAACTGCTATGTAATATCAAACCTCCTACATGGCAGTGAATGATGAACAATTTCTTCACAGGTGAAGAGGAAAACTGCAGACAACAGAAATATATATTTGAAATTAATTACAATCCTTCATCCTTCATGAGCTTCCGATCCTTAGCTATGATTAATTAATGATGGGTATGTCATTTTCATTTATGATCGATTTCATCACGATTCTTCTGTTAAGCTTGGAGAGTAATTATACATTATAGAGCCCAAAAGTAGAGTCCAATAGTGTTATAAAAACTTCAGAGAATTCCAGTAAGATATCTTTAATCATTTTAAGATACAACGGTTCAGAGCTTAATCTAACGAAATGGACAGTTTTGCTTTTACACAATTTTAACAATTTTGCTGTTACACTTGGCATATCATTCATCGCTGTAGATGCTGGAAAAGTGGTTGGTCCAAGATGTTTGTTTGATAACATCGAAGTTGAATATTTTAAAAGTATGTTCTTCCAACACGAAACATCGAAATTGCCAAATGATATTTGATATTCTTCTAGATGCCGTGTCGCTTCGGAACGTGGAGGATCATGGCTATCCATAAGCTCTTATCTCTTGTAGATCGGAATAACGTTTATCCATTTGCCAAGCACCCAACTCTCCGTCCCATCATCCGTTCACAAAAGTAGAAGACCCGTTGATTTCTGTTGTTTATTTTGACTTCTATACGTCCTGTGAGTGTCCCATTCACCAAGCTCTCTTTCCTTATTTTGTATAACAGAAATCTCAAGTACCACTTTATGATTCTGAGTAGAAGGGCTATTTTTTCGTCCATCTAAAGACTTCCCCATTGCTTACGTGTTCCGATTATGGTATTCCCAGTCGGCTTCATTCCAAACGTCCTATGGTTTTAGTGAGATATTTTCTACTTGATCTCTTTATCCCTAAGCTGAAATGATGATCCCTCTTCCTGTTCTGAACTCTTTATCTCATTATTCCCTCTATTGTTCCCTCTTTTTAAAATTTATTCATCGTCCTTTTAATGATTCAGTTAACTTCGTGGTTTTTAGATATTAAACATTTTATGGACAATTATACCATGCTGTTATACAGTTTTAACAATTTCGCAGCATACACCGTTGTGCAAATAAAACAAAACGAATAATTTCATTATTATTTACTTTTTCGTATTTTTCCAATGAAACATGACTCAGCGTACATGTTAGTACTTCGTATGTACATTCTCCGAAGTCGTTCGATGCAGATTAGCCACAGGTCCCCGATTGGATTTAAATCAGAAGAGTTTCCGGGACTGTTTATAGTAATTTGATTTGCTCACTGGTATGGCTTGCCTTTGTGTTCGTGAGGCGTTACAGTTTTCGTACGCTTCCTTGTCCCTCGCAGATAATGGCTGTGAGACAAATAATCGACAGTCGAGACAATAGTGTCTGGGCGTGATAAAAAAAAACGGATGACGCCATATTTTTCAATGCCAAACAAATTTCATCATACACCCTGAAAATAGATTCATATTACTGCACAACACTGCAAATGACCTACTCTGAGGAAAAAATAGAAATCGATTACACTCTGTCAATCCAGTGGGTCTGAAACTGACCTATGGTGAAACAAGCGGTTGTTTCAATCAATTTTTACAAAGGTGTATGAGTTCCATCCCTGTGCACCTATGGAAAGTACTTGAACATTTTTGCTGTGCTCAAACTTTATGTTGTGGCCTTGTTAGAACCAGAAATAAAGACACAAAGAGAGGAACTGAGTTAAACAAATATATTAACAGAAACAGTAATACAAACAGATACAAACGAGAGTGTTACAGCAAGAATGTTCGGTCCGACTGTCAGAGCTGACTGCTAGAAACTTTCCTCTCCAAAAGGCAGTACCTGCTCCTATTTATAGCTGGGAGAGTTCATACGTGCGTGGCTAAATTACTATAAAACACTAACAAGACGTACTGAAGGCGAGAGGGACGGAAGAAAACATCGTTTAGCCCCTCCCTGTGTAAATGTTGCTGAGAATACCATACACGAAGCATGTGTATAACGAGGAAGTTTTAAGCAAAATGGAAACAAAAAGAAGACATACTTGCAATCAGAAAGAGGTAGTTGACATTTCTAGGACACATAATGAGAAAACAAGGCTTGGAAAAGTTGGCTTTGTTAGGGGCCCGAAATAAAGACACAAAGAGAGGAAATGATTTAAACAAATATATTAACAGAAACAGTAATATAAACATGTACAAACGAGAGGGTTACAGCAAGAAAGTTCGGTCCGACTTTCAGAGATGACTGCTGGAAACTTCCCGCCTCAAAAAGGCAGTACCTGCTCCTATTTATAGCTAGGAGAGTTTGTAAATGGCCTACTCTGGGGGAAAAATAGAAATCGATTACACCCTGTCAATCCAGAGGGTCTAAAACTGACTGTATGGTGAACAAAAGGTAACTAAAGTGGTTATTTCAATTAATTAATACAAGGCATCCATCCCGGAACTGAAATACAAGAAAAATGGTCGGTTCCCAATGTAACTATGGAAATTACTTGAATATTTCTGCTATGCTTTACAAAGGCTTGTTTAGACCAAACACTAAGCGTTGTTGCCATATCTGAGCTGGAGCTGCACAATCTTCACATCCCGGTCTTGACAGAGTTCAAAAGCGTGTTTTATCCACTTTGATAGCAATGATTTTCTTTCAACTCTATAGCATCTTTCCCGGAAACAAAACACCGCCATCCAATCGCTCCTCTGTCGCTATTTTCTTGAAAGAATGTTCAGGCAAGCTACATTCCTTATTTCACCTAGTTGAGACCTTTACAAATAGAGCACACTATGGCATTTGCATAGGGGTGGCATCATCCTCATCCTCCTTCGTATTCTACTGGAAAGAATTTCCACTAAGACCGCTTATTCCAAAGAAGAGTTACTTTGTGGAACATACAAGATGGCGCTTCGCTGATCGCTGTGATCGTCTCTTCAAGTCAAGAGTCAACCGTTATCTATTTTACTTATAATAATAATATACGCATAATTCCTTTTCTTACGTCCGTTTACACTCGCTTTTACAAGTTTTGAGTGTCTCTTAGGCCTTGTATTGGATGAAGCTTTAGTTTTAAAAGAAATGGGAAATAATTTACGATATGAGTTTGCTAAATTATGCTCCAGTGTGCTCATAGGCTTGCGATATCAGTCTTTGATCGATGTCGGCATTTCCCCAGCAATAAAGGAAAAAAAAATAACATCAAGTGAGATTTGGTAATCTAGAATTGGCACGCGGGACGTGTTTTCTAACTACTGCGGACGCCTTTTGGGTATCAGTATTTTTTAAAGCTAGTTTCTTCTGTTTTGTTTTTGTTGTGACACTGTCTTTCCATATCTTTTTGCATTCTACTTTCATCGCTATCCAGGAACTATTTGTCGAGATGGGAGAGTACACCTCATATCTTATTCATTGATTATGGGAAATCTTCACCCAGACCTTAATCTCTTCTTCCTTTTTCCTAATATTTAGAGTGTTCTTTTGCATGCCAAATCCGAATGGAATTGGTTCTACTTCTTTATAACTGTGTAGATAGTAATATTAGTTATTGGCACATCCGCTCCAACTTCAGGTTCAACTTTTCATTCTAATTATCTACCGTATCAGGTCGTCTCTATAATGATCTGTATGAATTTCTGAAACATGGTGTTCTTACTATTATACATTGACTAGTGAAAATTAAACGTTTGCTCTAAACTACGGACTGATATTTCTATCAGAACAGTGTCTTGTTGTTTCACTATACTGTGAGAATATCTTGGAAATACTAAGAGGTTGAGTGAATTTTTTATGAGGTTGCAATTATGTGAATTACCCACGTTTATTTTTAGATTTGAAATAATATTTATAGTTAAACTCATTTTAAAGAACAAAAATTAAATTTAATATCCTATTTGAATTATTACTCCCCTATCTAATTCAGTAGTAGTAGTAATAATAATAATAATAATAATAATAATAATAATAATAATAATAATAATAATTCAACACCTAATCAAACAGAAGACCGTCTTTACGGAAGGCAGTGTTCAGATAGACACCGCTAAGAGAAAATGCGTTCCTGACTCTCGTAAGATAACGTGCTAAACATGTGTGTAAAGACCTCAACTATAACATAGATTTCCGTTTCAGGGTCGGAGAGAAAGCATGTAACATATTTCTGTACGCTGTTCTCTCTCCACTCCCTAAAAAAATAAAAGTTTCACTTACGTTCTTCCGACTTCTCCTTAGGCGTATTTGTTATTATTATTATTATTATTATTATTATTATTATTATTATTACTTCCTTTGATTTCTAGCGTATACTCATTTCTTTCCGGGTCCCTACCAGAGAGCTAATGGGAGAAATGGCATTATGACATTTTCCATTGAGCAGTTTTGAAAAAAAAAATCACACGTACCTGATGGGTACAGGGTTTGTCAGGCAGAGTATTGACCATGAAGCGGTTTATCTTGCCATCTTTATTTTATTTTATTTTATTTTTGTAATCTAGTCTCTTGCATTTTCCTTTGCTTTCTGTTTTAATTATTTTGCAGCTGCAGTCGGTGTATTACGCTTTAATTGCATTTCTTCACCCACTACTCCAAAACTCCATTTTGATCTTGTTGGCTTCCTTTATTACTGAATAAAGTTTCTTAATTCTTTCTTTGACACAGATCATCCTCCAATCTTCTGTAATTTCCAGATACCTTTGAAGGCTAATTGTTATATTTTTGTAAGAAAGTTGTAGTTGAACTAATTCTCTGCCTCCTTCGGATTTGGGCACATACAGACGATAAACATCAGCCTTGGAATGATGCATGCGGTGACAAGTGAGAAGCTTTCTCGTTTTGGCGTCCATTCGCTTAATATCAGCTATGGTTCACTTATGAATGTTGAAACTGTATTGTCCGACAGGTACAGCCAATGTGCTTATAGCTGATATTCTGCGTTTTTTTTTTTTTAATTCGACTCGATATTCAATACTAGAGGGACACGTCTGCAGTATTATTTTCTTACTTACTCCTTCATTTGGGTATGCTGTATTCCATCTCCTACACTAATTCCAGTTCCCTAATCTTTGTGACAAAGTCTAGATTTATTGAGTGTGTTTCTGTAATTCTCCCTTTCTTGAATGTTACTTTTGCACATTTATCTAATCCGAAATCTATACATATGCCGTCACTGAAACATTTTACAACACTGAGGAGACCCTTCAACTCATTGCCGTTTTTGGCAAAGAGTTTGAGATCATTCATGTACAGTAGGTGATTGGATAATTTCTTGTTTAGTTTGTATCCATTATTATTATTATTAATATTATTATTATTATTTCCTTGGCTTTCAGTTGTATACACATTTCTTCCCGGGCCCTAAACAGAGACCTAGGGCCAGAAATGACTTCATGAGGTTTTCCACTGATCATTTTTTTTTTGGTAAAAATAAACAAAACAAATAAAAATATAACTAAGATCTCACACAATTTATATCGATAACGCTTTTCGTAATGTATGAGCTGTACTTTGAGAAACGTTTTTTTTTCTTTAAGGCATCGGCTACCAGAAATTCGTTCAATGAGTCTATCCAATCAATCCGAGGGCTCCAACTACAACTGGAAATATTGATGGCCTAATGTGTAACATTTTGTTTAGATTTCCACTTCAGTATACTTGACTTGGCATCTCGACTCCAGTCACTTTCCCAGAGACGTGATATGGCTTCCCTCTGTCCTTTCTACAAATATTTTCATGGCAACAACTTTGACGAGCTATTTTTCCTGGTGTCCCAACTGCTACTAAGTTGGCATCTAGATCCCACCCTTTTACTGTTGAAACAGTTAAATGTAACTACTTCTTCTACTCCAACCGCTTCTTCTGTCGCACTTCCCAACAGTGGAACTCCCTTCCTCTTACTTGCTTCCCGGATAACTATAATCTTCAAAATTTAAATGTAACTTCAATCGTCATCTTCTCATGCCTTGATCCCCGTTCTTCTTTTTATGCTTTCCTCAATCCACCCATACCCAGTCTTTTGTCTAAGCTTCACTCTCTGCAACCCCTTGCCTTTCTAGTGGTACACCCGCCTTGCTTGTGGCGAAATGCTTTAAAAATATCACTGTTAAAAGGCTAACAAACGAATACCAGTAGGAACAAGAAGAAAAATAATATAGATTCCTTCCGTTGTATCCGAAAGAGCCCCGCCCTAACTCATCAGCTGCAGCAGAGATCACGGACTCCACAGACATTCCCACCAATTGTAAAATCTATATTTTTACGACAGTATAGTATATGCTTCACCAGCGCTACATACGGTTTGAAATCAAAGTTGTCCTTCTCCTAGACTGATTGCTAACGAATCTTAAGGAACTCAGCCTTCCCTGTTATTTAACTCATAGATGGGGGAAGAAGAGGTGAAAATATACTCTTTTCAAGGGTATTTGTATGAAAAGTGAAATTAACGAATTTAATCGGAAATAGAACACGACTAGCTGATTTCAAGTTTAGCGCCGCTAATCATTACACCACCCGTACATCCAAAGGAAGGCTCCTATCATTATAGACATGCTTCTTAGAAGATCAGATAAAAATGTTTCAGACATTCTTTGCGCAAAAACATGTTCTTATTTACTTAATACATTACTTTGAATAACGTTTATTTTGTGTTAAATAAACCGTTATCGCAATAAATATAAATAAATTATAACGAAAATAACGTCGAAATGTGACCGATTATTAGTGAGAAATTTCTGGGAATTTATTACTAAAACAGTATAGCTGGCCACTTTGTATTCGAGGATACCCTTCAATTGGGGCGGCTAGCCAATCAGCTCAGGCGCATTTGTGATTATTCAACACCCACAGAGCCTACCTGTGGTTTATACTGCAACTATGTTGAGCAGACCTTAGTTATAGTTTCTGGGATCAACAATTTGAACAAGGCCAGCACGCTCAAGGCCTTGGCTACAATGCTAGCACACGCTATCGACGGCACCCAAGAGTTCCCAATTTCACTCACAAGTCTTGGATCAACCTGTGGTATTCTTTTCAGGCACTTTCCAAAGGTGCCGCAAACTGGGTTTCATCCCTCCAGTCCGATAACATCAGGAAGTCTCCTTTCTGACAATTTGACCATGGTGTGATTCGAATCCGGGTCTCTTGATCAGAATGTGAATGTTCTAACCACTTAGCCACGTGCCCATTACTAAATTTAAAGAATTGTATATACTCGCGTATAAGACGCCGTCATGTATCGTGCGACAAATGACATTTTGCTGAATTTTAAATTCAGAAAAGATTTACCTGTGTAGTGATTTTCCAAGCGTAGCTTAAATGTGGCACATGGCCGGAAGTACGGAGCAAACAGTGAGGATCGAACTCACGATTATGTCATAACTGTTTTAGCGAGTCAAGCTTACTAACTATTACACCACGTTGAGGGGCCCCTTTTCTAAGCATAGATTATATCTGGTACAAGGCCGAATGGACGGAGCACCCAGTGTGAACCGAACTCTCTATTCAGTTGCAATGCAAACTTGCTAACCATTAAAGCTACATCAAAATCCCGAAATGATTTTCTTAGTGTAGCTTCGGTGTGGCACAAGGCCGAAAGTAGGGGACACCCAGTGAGGATCGAACTCACTATTCACCCGTAATTGATCTAGCGAGACAGGCTTGCTAGACATTACATCACGGCGAAGCGCCCAAAGATTTACCTGTGTATAGTGCAACCGTTCACCGAAAATGGAGGATTTTTAAGCTCCTTAAAAAAAAAGACCTGTGTACAGTGCGAGCCACTATTTTTGACGTTAAAAAACAAAAGCAAAACTGATCATAAAAGCTCGCAATATACTCAAGTATATAGGCAAGCGCAATAAAAATAAATATCAGAAAAAAAAGACACAAATAAAAAAAGATTAAAGTTGGAAAAGTCATTAAAGGGAGATAACCGTCAAATTGACCATTTATAAAATCTACGCATCGACCTGTATGTTCATACGGAATAAATATGATAAATTGAATTCCAAAGTAAGCATACATAATTGTTCAATGAACTCAATAAACTCGTTGCATGAAGTGAATTTTACTTTTGCCAATTACTTATAATTTATATTTATCTGTTGTATTTATGTATTAATGGGGAATGAAAATCAATCCATGTGAAGAAAAATAACAGTCGCAAATTGAACACATCATTGTTGGAGTCTTTCAAAATGTCTGCCCATAACAATCCTAAAAATACAATGAATTTGTAAATGTTCCAATACGATCATATTTTACTCATACATTCTGTTTAGCCTGATACCTTGCAGACATTCCTGCTTCTCATCTCTTTTTTTTAATTTCGTTTTCGATTCTTGGAACGAATCCATTTTTATCGCTTTTGAATATCTCATCCAAAAATGACAGTTTCTAGTCTGGCCAATGTTGGTCTTTCTAAGTTCACGAGGGTTCCATTTCCATAACTTTTTTTCCTAAGTTCTTAAACGATAATAAGGTTATTCTCAACAAGGGCATCAATGCACTCTCAAAGATTTCAAAGATTTTGAACCAATCGCTATATCTGTACAGTGTAAAACCGACATGTCAAATTTTAGATCCGGCATATTAACCTCGGCTTGGCCGTTTCCTCCAAAACTTGACTTCCGGCGACTGATGCTGTTAGAATGCAATAAAACGTAAACAAGTGACATTAAATCTTTAATTGCATTAACACTGCTCCTTTTACCAGTGCAATTTCTGCATAGCGCTGGGCGGTCAACCCGCACAAATATCTGAAATTTCGCGCTGAAAAGAAAAGGTTAAGAACCATATGTAGTACCCATGATTGATCCTAAAGTGAGGACTGAATAAATTTTAAAAAATTAACTACTATCGGCCCGGCAAATGAAATCGACAGTATGGATTAAAAATTACAACCGAGTATGGTGCGTTCTCCTTGCACTAATGCCCTCGGAATAGGCATGAATCCATATTTTCTCACTCTCAAATATCTGGAAAATAGCAGAGCGGACTGTGTTCTCTAGACTCGGTTGGTAACTTATCTGTTTGATTCCAAGTCTGTTTTGTTGCCGGGTAGCAATTCTATGTCATAAACACATCATGATACTGAAACCACTGCTTGGTGATGTTGAGGCATTTTGCTCTCTGGGAGTGTATAGGTTAAAGAGGACCTTCAAAGACACTTCTAAGATTGTGCCTAACAAAGCCATATCAATTTCAATAAATCTTCTTTTTTTTTAAATCAATTTTGATGCTTGATGAAAAGATGGACGTTTAAATCATTTAAAGGTCGACTTCAGCGCAAATAAAAATATAACTAACATTCTAAGGTTAGCAAGTAGATGCTCAGTGCATGTATTCTGTAACAACAAAGTGCAAAAATAATCAAGACTAATGATTTTGAATCCAAAGGGTTTTTTGTTTAGTCTTTTTGCCTTGTCGAGTTAAGCAGGGCAACCCACACTCACCACACATGTTTCTTACATGATTTCACATTTATATATCGAGATGCTCTTCGATTCCATCTCTAATGTACAATGACACCATGTTAAAATCCACATCTTTCCGAACAATCTATACCTGCTGCTTCCTTCAATTTCCTCACTCTCCAGCGATGTTCGTGATTTCTTTACTCATATCTTCATCCAATACAAGGCCCAGTGGAATTAGATGCTTACTAAATGGGAATTTTTAATGACTAACATAGGAGGAAGTGCAGATTATCAGGATATGTAGGATATATAAGTGTCCATACTAACCTTGAAAATTAGTATTTAAATTTAATCCCAGATACGGTTCGATCTTATCAGGCTTTTCTACTTCCTCTTTAAATACGTTTTATTATATATTCTCTGATCCTGATTTTATGGGTACCATTATTATATACTTGTCCACGGTTCTATAATATGTTATAAATGGCAATATTTTATCAATAACTCTCTTCTAAGACCGCAGTTGCAAAAAAAGCGGTTTTGCTATTGAAAACTATTCTGATATTCAGTCGAAATATTGTGGCATCAGCAAAAACAAAAAATGATCTATTTTTACCCCTACTTTCCACTGAAACCTTCAAAGTCATTTCTTGACTGCTGTTTACACTCATACTTAAAAGTGTCACAATACGAGACCCGTAAACCATTAGGGTCGAAGTGGCACTAAATATAGTAGCAGTAGTGTGTCTAACGTAAGATAGACTGGTGTACACCACCAAACTTCACGATGGTTTTCAATTCAGAAGGTTCCTTCTCTTAGACTAACTGCTACCAAAGAGAGCCCAATCAGCTAATTTAACCCATAGATGGGGTATAAAACATTGATTCGTACCTTTCTTAAGAGTATGTGAGTAAAAGTGATAGAAAAGGATGTGTGGCTATTGTAATAGTTAGCAACTGTATCATTTCACCCCAAGTAAGGTAATAAAGCCCCTAGGACGCAAGGGGGTTACAGAGTGTTAGAGAATATAAGAAAAACTACTATGAAGGAAAGAATACAATAAAAGAAAAAAATGAAATATACAGAAGATAACGATTGACATTACATTTAAATTAAAGTAAGAAGCCGGAAGAGAGTTCCACAAGCGAGAAGTGCAATAGAAGAAACAGTTAGCATAGAACTTACGGTTACATAATGCAACTATAATATAATGAGACATTGCCGCCAATTTAGTACAGTGCTTAAATTCTTAAAATCTAGGTACCATAGAGGAAAGTTCATGCGAACAATTACCATGAAAGTATTTATAGGAAAGGCGCATGGAAGCTACCTTACGACCGTGAGAAAGTGACTGAAGATGAGATGTCACGTCAGGACCTATAATGTAGCTGGTTCTTCTTTGGATTTTATTAAGAATCTCTAAATGTATAGCAGTCTTATCGGACCATATGTGGCAGCAATATTCTAAGCATGGTGGAATGGTAGACTTATAGATATTAAGATAGATTCCGGAGAGGAAAATTGTCTAGCACGATACAGTTAATCAACTTTCTTGGAAGCTGACCTGACTTTACGGCGTGGAAAAATGACTGAAGCAGAGATGTTAGATCAATACCAATAACGTTGTAGATTATTCTTTGAATACTTATCAAGAATCTGTAAATATATAGCAGAAGCACCAGACCAGATTATTTTTTTTTCGGAAAGAGATATCTGCGAGCTAAGTTCGAATCTCACCCGAGTCCATTATATTTATTTCCGTACAAATAACCTTGAGAAATGTATGAATCCAATTTACTTCTATGACTGCAATCACGTATGGCGTTCCAACGTTCCAATGGATTACGGGCTTATTTAAGTGAATAATGTTAACGAAGTCAGGCGGAATTCGAAACCGGACCGCAATTTCTCTTCCGGGACTGCTAACTATTGCACTTAAAAAAACATCTGTGATTGCATCTGTCCGTTGACAAAATGCTTTGTCCGTTCTTCTTTATAGGATTGTTTGTGCTTAACAGTTTCTTGCGATGATATTTTTTTTTATCCCGGACGACATGCCAATAATTGCTTATTATGTTTGCGCGGCGTAGGTTTCTCATTAAAAAACAGCGAGAATTCCCACCGTGGGCGCACACAACCTCTCCCTTTGATATTTCCTTTTCCCGCCTGCTGTCAAACAAGTTCGTTTTTTTTTTTTTTTTGTTGTTTTTTTTTCATAGATCATCAAAAGGGATTATCATCTGTCTCCGCAATAGAGATAACCTTTCTCTTTACGCGTCTACATGCAAAGACCTAGCCAACTCGCGTCTAGATCAAAACGTGTGAAGTGCAGATATATTGCTCCGGAGAAAAACGTTGCAAATGTTAATACACAGCTTTGAATCTATGTTTGCAAATATTTTGAATCTCAGCTTCGAAAAACATTGAATTTATCGGAAGGTATCGTCTACAAAACTTCCATTATTTGTGGGTGGGGTTTAAACCCCGCTTTATCATCACAATTTATAGGAATATTTCAATGATTTGTGAACTCAACGAAAAAAAAACGGGCATCTGCAATATGTACAGAATATTCAGACAAGAAAAGATTTGATTGCTTCGATATATCACACAGACGATTACCGAAATATATTCGGTGTAATAAATTGATAAATCGCTTTTGGCTTGTGAGAATATGACTTCCTAGCTGTTCAGAGTGTATATATTTATTCTTCTTTATTTGCCGTGTTGCTTCAGAACGTAGGCGATCATGGCTCTCCACAATTTCCTTTTCTTCATAGCTCTTAAATTGTCTTTTTATTATTTCTCCTAAACCTGTCATCCTTTTACTCAAGCTCACTAATTATGTTATAGCTTGTTTTTTCTCTGTCTCTCTTACTTTCAATCTGCCCTGTGTGTACCAGATTTTCCAATCCCTCTTTCCTCATAATATTTTCTAGAGATTTCGACTATCTCCACCGGTTACTGCCGGTTGAAATTTATGTAATCTTTATTTTTTTTTCTGATAACAGGTTTTTCGTAAAAATAGGCTTCTCATGTCTACAAACCGTTGTCGCTCTTTCGTGCACCGTTGGGAGTTTCCTTTCTAAACTTTTGTTTAAGTTACTGGGGATAGGAAAATAGGCCCCACAAATCCATTAACCATTATCTCTCTTTCTAGAACAGATGGGAGTTTTCTTTCTAACCTTTTGTTTAAGGTAATGTGGATAGGAAAATAGGCCCCACAAATCCATTAACCGTTATCTCTCTTTCTAGTAGATGGGAGTTTCCTTTCTAACCTTTTGTTTAAGGTTGTGTGGATAGGAAAATAGGCCCCACAAATCCATTAACCGTTATCTCCCTTTCTAGTACAGATCGGAGTTTCCTTTCTAACCTTTTGTTTAAGATGGTGTGGAAAGTTATATTTTGATTATATCATCATCTGTTATTCTTGTTACATATTTTTATTGTTACATATTTTTGTTGTTACATATTTTTGTTAGAAGTCCTCAAATAATGGCCATTTTGTTATTTGATAAAGTTCTTTTTTTTGTAATTCTGTCGCACAAATCTATAAGATCTGGTGAGGGAGTGTCTTCTTTAACACCAAGAGGATTCATTCGCTCGAAGCCATTTCTTAGTCATTATCTGAAAAGGCAGATGTAAGTAAGGTGGGAACAGGAGATTGGCCTACATACAGTTCGTGGGTGTTGTTAATATTCTTGCACACAACTCTAGAAAGAGATAATAGACAATGACAACGAATAAAAAACAAGACATTCTAATACTGAAGATAACAGTGTTGATGGTTTATAACTAAATTATAACATTTAAAAATACAGTTAATGCAGATGCAATGAAACTACAAACCAGGCCTACTTGTACGGCCTGAGTAATTTTGTACTGCCTACCGGCGCCACCAGTCAGTATTCTAACCCAACTAAAAGACAGATTTCCAAAGGGTGTCTTTTTTTAACGGGGGAAAGAAATCAACTCTTAATCCTAACATGCCAAAATTTAGGATGTTGCTTAGGATCATGTACGTCACCCCATAGCCCAGCGAAGTGCATCATGCGAAATCAACTCTACTCGTGTACAAAAGATCTCTGTCAGGAAAATATTGAACAACAATATCTCAATAGCCGACCACGTGTCTCTAATACATGTACACAATCTTGCCTATAAATGATCGACTGGGTTCATGTTGGACGAACTTGGCGAACGTGGATTTCGTAGGCAGTCTCCATAATTCTCTTAAAGCTAATCCCGTAACACCTGAGCCTGCTGACAATGTGCATTAGGCTAGGTAGAATAATCTATGTCTGTTCAGGTCCACTACGTTGATGAATGGATGCAGGTGGTGAAGAAACAGCCCAACATAGCGTTTATCAATCAATGATGTGTTTTGGGGGACCAGTGGACTGGACCCATGGAACGTGAACACACCCCATATGATTATGGAACCGCCACCAGCCTGTTCTGCGTTTTGGTGACAACTGCACTCCAGGACTATGTTTTGCTCTAATTCGATCTCTATAATGAGCCTTTAAACAACTGGAAACGTGGCACTCATTAGACAACACCACTCATTGCCAGTTCAACAGGGTCCAATTAACGATATCACGGGCACAGATAAGGCACCGTGTCATGTCTCGTGGTGTCAGCAGGGGCGTCCTGTGAGTCTTCTGCTCCCAGACACTATATAGAAAGGGAAGAAACCTGAACTAACCTGTGTGATTTCAAGCCAATATCACTTGTCTGTCACCAAAACCAATTCTTACTCGATGTGTGATGTGGTGTTATGGATAACGGCTCTTCGTGGGAAATCGGAAAGCCGAGTTCGAATTCCAGTCGGATTCTTTACATTCATTTACGCGCAAATATCCTTGGGTAAGATATGAATCCATCTCTTCTACCCTACCCCAGTTATAGGTTGGATATCAACACAGACTGGTTTCTAAAGCCTTGGTTGGCAACCAGTCTACTGAAGAAAGAAATGGTAACCTAATGCGGGAAAATTTTCTGCCTAGTCAGTCATCTTTCGAAACATGAGACATGATCACCTAAGCGTTTATCGCGTATCGTATTTAACTAGCCGACAGGTCGACCACTGAGCTATTCAGGGTGAGTGATAATGACTACAATTGTGTATTACTCATATACGCGTGATACTGTAGACGGGGTAGATATCAAATGACCCCAGAAATAAAAAATGGGATACCTCTTCCTTCTAACAGCCACTATTACACCCAGTTCGAAATACAATAATTCACGTAACTTTTCTATGACCAGCCAAGCCAGACATATAATATAACGGAGCACAACTTTTGGAAGACTAAAATTACTCAATACATAGTCCGTGAGCCACTCAATGTAGATTATTATTGTTAAATTGGTAATGAGAAATGAGGTGTGTGATACGAATTAAAAAAGTGGTGGTAGGAAGTGAAGATTATGAAAGTAAGGATAGATAGATTGACTTGAAGAGGGTAAAATTGTGGTGTACAGAGAAGCAATCACGCGGTGGAGGGCATGTTCGACAAAGAGCCCGTTCTTAGGAAAAAGCGATCTGCTTTTTCTTACATATGGAACCTGGAGGAACTGAGAATGTTTCGATTCCGTGGAGGTAGCGTTCCGTATCCTAGCTGTAAAGGATTGAACTGGTGAAACTCAAAAATGGATCGTTCATCTGAATATATTTCATGGAAATAGTAATGGGACTGAAGCGTTACGTCTACGGGAAAGAGACTGCAAAAGGAAGATGTTTTCCCTCACAAGTCTGTGTAAGCGATGTTGAACTCTATCAAGACTAAAAACACAACCCAGATATGACAGCGATACACTATTTTTGGTTTGATTTTGTTCTTGAAAATGGTTGACAGTCTATTGCCGTGTCTGATTGATTCTGTTATGCTTTGTCTTTACAAAGCATAACAGAATCAATCAGACACTTGTAGCGGCAATAGACTGTCAACCATTTTCCCAACATCTTTAGCAATGGACTTTGTACATGTTCCAATTGGAAGTTGCAATAATCTTAAGATTTTCAAAACTGGAGCTTCATTTTGACTACGACTATTCATGGTGACTGACGAAAATGGTAAGGATGAGATGATAGGAGCTTTGAAATTTACAAATCAGGTTTGTTTTTTTTATACGGAAAGACAAGAGGCTATTTACAATTACCTTTATATTTTTACAGTAAGATTCGCTGTGTACAAGGTCCAGGAGCCACTCTAGCTAAAGAGTTAAAACGTTAAGGTGTAGTTTATAGAGATAGGAGGGGAACATAACGGTTAACTCTAGGCTTGTACAGGTTAAGATTTTAATGATTAGGGAAACATCCCCTTGGGAGTCTGTTCCAACGAGCAACAGTTCGCGGAAAGAAGCTGTTCGAGTGAAGATTACTTCTCACCGATGGAATATGGAGGGAATGTGGTTGATTTGCTACTATGTAAATGGCATCGCGGGTACTAGCCTTGAAGGTTAGACGTTGCAGACCCCAAAAATTAGTTCGTGCAAGCACTTTCCATGGAGGTAGCGATAAAGCAATGAGAAGCACACTAAATACAGCATGTGATACAGAGGTTGGAGGGTAAAAATAATTCGTCTCCCACAAAAACTCAGAGACGCTTTAGAACTTTATCAAAAAATGTGAGAAAGTGAGGACTGGGCAGCTCCCTCCCAAATATTATGTTATCAAAAAAAAAATATAATGCGAATCGAAATATGTTTTTTAATGTGTTATTGATAACATATATTTAATTTAAAAGAACTGATCCGACGTGCAAATTTTCGGGATAACAACTGAAACATTACTCTATTGAACAATTTAGTTCATACCACATTGACAGATAAACTCGTACAACAAAAAAAATTCTCAAATTACCATAGTAGTAAAAGAAAGCATTGTCCTCATCTTTGTCGCCATATTTATTACAACGTTTCGACCGTTGTACGCTCCGGCCCTCTTCAGGTGGTTGCAATGTCGAACCTAACCCTTTATTTCGCTCACTGGGGTAGACTGTTCTGGTTCCACGGGCCATGCTTAATGGATGTCAGTTATCAGTTATCTCCTGTTAATTTCCCTCTGTAAGTTCTCCACTGCCCTAACCGGGTATTGAACTCGCACTCTTTGGGTCCTGTCACTGGATCTAACCAACGGCTTTATCCAGTGGATAAAGGCGTTGGTTAAATCCAGAGGAACTAGAACAGTCTACTCCAGTGAGCGAAATAAAGGGTTCAGTTCGACATTTCAACCACCTCAAGAAGGCCAAGACGTTGTAATAAATATGTAATAAAAGATGAGGAAAATATTCAGAATAATGTAAATAGTGTACATAATACCTCATCTCAGAAATATCGACAGATACTGAAGGATCGGATAAATATGGCGAGAAAGATGAGGACAATAGTCCGAATAATGTAAATAGTGTACATAATACCTCATCTCAGAAATATAGACAGATACTGAAGGATCGGATAAATATGGCAACAAAAATGAGGACAATAGTCCGAATAATGTAAATAGTGTGCATAATACCTCATCTCAGAAATATAGACAGATACTGAAGGATCGGATAAATATGGCGACAAAGATGAGGACAATAGTCCGAATAATGTAAATAATGCACATAATACCTCATCTCAGAAATATAGACAAATACTGAAGGATCGGATAAATATGGCAACAAAGATTAGGAAAATAGTCCGAATAATGTAAATAATGTACATAATACCTCATCTCAGAAATATAGACACATACTGAAGGATCGGATAAATTTGGCAACAAAGATGAGGACAATAGTCCGAATAATGGAAAGAGTGTACATAATACCTCATCTCAGAAATATAGACAGATACTGAGACAATTAACATTAGAAGCTTTTAGCGAAGAATGAACCCACAAGCAATCTGCTTCGCCTGGCGACTTGGCGTCGGATAATTCTTATCAAACTTTATCTGAGTGAGAATTACTACAGAGTAATGAGTTTCTACCACCTTATTTGGCTTCGTATCAAACTAAGTTAAGGTCAGTGATTAAAACTGTCTCGGCGTGGGGTAATGGTTAACAAATTAATCTAGTTGACTATTACTAATTTGTAGTAAGTTCGATTGTCATTGTTGCTCCATAATTGTGGCCTTTTGCCAAGCAGCGGTTCGGTATGTGGTAACTGCTAACCTGACAGTTTGGTCACGAATTTCAACTAAGTCGGGAACGCCTCATACTTGTAGGCTTGGGCCAAACGAAGGTAAACCTGACTTGGTGACAACGCACGTACAATAAACAAGTGTACTGACAACTAATCATGCGCACTTGCACATACATATATGTATATACATACAACTTTATTGAATTAATTTACACTTTAGTATTTCAAGATACTTTTGTGATATAGGAATAAAGCGTCGCTGCCGACACTTGAGTTGGAACATAGGTCGCCATTGAGCAAACACATGCGATTTCATTATTGAATTAAGTAGACCACATGACCATAGAGGAAACGAGTAAGTAGAAATTGGCGTGACTATCCTCTATTACTATTCAGATCGCTATTTCTACTCTATCCTCTATTGCTATATGGACCACTATTATCTATACTATTCACTATACTATTCCTCTAATCGGATCACTATTCGGTGGTTACTATTTGAGCGAGTATTATAGAGCAAGTACTATTAGTGCGAGTGATATTCGAAGGCGTCTGATACCAGTATTGTTCAACGGCGTTAATATAGTTGCATCTGCGATTGCAAAGTCTCTACTACAACAAGCATTACGAAAGTGACAACGAGTATTCATTGGCATCACAAAAGTGACAATGAGTATTAGTTGGCATTATAAAAGTGGCAACGAGTGCTCGTTGACATCACAAAATTTTGTGTAAATATGGTAAATATATCTGTTAAAATGAGATGTCAGTATTATTTCCATTTTTGCGTAAATTAGACGACAATACAAACACTGTATACTAAAGATAAATAGTTTCGCTTATATACCATGCCTTTTCACAACGATATGGTTCTCCACAACTTCCAACCTTTTGTTGCCCTTTACATCCCTTTTTTTGTCCTTGTGGTTCTTATTCCATCTTCCATTCACTCTTTCTCCGTTTTACCCGGATACTCTTGCCGTCTTTATGCCCTGTCGGTGTTACATTCTCTGAGTCTTCTTACCGCATTTTGCGCATCATATATCTCTGTTGTCTTTTTCCTGATTGTTTCCTTGTCTTTTCTCAAAACAACATCGTCCAAAGTATTCTCTGTGTTAGTCTATCCAACAAATTCACTGACGTTTCAAATTATTGTCTATTATTCTTAGTGGAAACCAGATTCAATTTCCACTATTAAATTAAAAAAAGATGATTTTTTCAAGTAAGGTAACTAGAAAATCTGAATGCCAATTCTTAATTCGATTCTATCTTAAGAAGCCAAGATTTTTTTCTAGATGATAATGAGTAAATAAATAGAAATCTCCGGGAGAACAATGCTCGACGCCTTCTTGGACTCACGTTTTCCACTGACATGAATTGGAGCGGATATATCGAATCTACTGATACGCCTACTGCAAGGAAAACTGGTTCATTGTTTCGTGCCAGAACATTTTTTCGTCAGAATCCATATTGCACATTTATAAATCTGCCATTCGTCCGTGTATTGAATACTGTTGCCATATTTGGTCTGGTGCCCTTGCTGTACATCTCGTGATTCTTAACAAAATCCAAAGAAAGGTCTGTAATATAAACGATCCTGACCAGGTATTTCCACTTCAGTCACTTTCTCCCCGATGTGTCGTGGCTTCCCTCTGTCTTTTCTACAAATATTTTTATGGCAACTGCTCTGACGAGCTTTTTTTTCTTTTCCCGGGTGACCCGAATTACATTAATTTAATCGTGCTACAAGATTGGCACATACATCTCACCGTTGTGCTGTTGAACCTGGTCGACGCAGCGCCACTTCTACTCTTTTTCTCGCACTTCTTTCCTGTAGAACTTCCTTCCAATTTCTTGCTTCCCTGCCAACTACAATCTTCAAAAATTTAAATGCAACGTCAATTCTTTTTTGTTCAACCGTGTTCCTTATTTGTCTTTCCTCAAATCTCCCCATCAGTCTATTGGCATTGACATTTCTCCTTGGGGTAAAACGATTTAAAAAGACGATAGACTATTATCGGTTGTTAATTTGATTTGCCCAAAGAGGCAAGCGAATGTTAAAACGTGATCGTGCAAGAACTGATCTTGTTCTGAAAAAAAAAAACAAGTTATTTCCTTTGACAAATCAGTTAAATAAACGAGAAACAATACTCTATAATTAGCAATTCTAATTTACTTACTTCAAATCCTTTTTTTTAAATAGTTGAACACGAATACAGTTCCGCATAATATTATTCATTCATTCGGTGGAAAACTGGTTGTTGTCCGATCCCTAAAGTTGAACCTGGTCAGTAGACAGATGAGTAACCACTGGAGAATATTAGTTGGTGTACGCTACGTGACAGGCTTAATGGGCGGCAATGGACACAGTCTCGCTACTATACTAAGAGAAGACCTAGATATGTGGCGATGCTACTGGACCGACAGGTTGAAATATCTATTTGGATATGTGGAGGTGATTCGAGACTGACAGGTCGCAAGACCTACATGGATATGTGGACGTAATTCGAGACTGACATGTAGGATGACCTACATGCATATATAGAGATGCCTCTGGACTGACATATCGAAAGATCTACTTGGATATGTAGAGGTGCATATGGATTGACAGGTCACGAGTCCTACCAGAAATAGCGTGACCAGTGAGATTTGAAGTCCACCCATATTTTCTTCTTGCATTCTTTAGTTAATGCAGCATTTCCTCTATTTACAGGTCTTGTTTTGTCGTTTGATGTTTCTTTTTTATTTAATGCTATATCCCTTCGGGACATCGGTGATCATGAGGCTCCACGTAATAAGTTAATTTATCTTTGAATTACCATGATTTTTAGCAGAGGATAGTGGCATTAACATCCTGTTGCCTTTCAAATTATTTTGAATTCACAGTAGTCCTTCTCTCAGATTGGCGTCTAACCAAGGTTAGAGAACCCAATCAACCTTACTATTTAACTCAAAATAGATAGATTCATACATTTGCCCAAAGAATTTGCGTTAATTGAACACAGCAGTTTAAAGTGGAACTCATTTATTTTTTTTAATCACTTCACCCCAAGAAAGGCAATAAAACCACTAAGACCCAACGGGTTTACTAAGCGTTAGAGAATATAAAAAAAAATATTAAGAAGAGAAAACAATAAAAGAACAAGAAGACTGAACGATTGACATTGCATTTAAACTTTTAAAGATCAAAATTGACGATATTTAGTCATCCCCCCCACGAGGGTGTCATGTGGCACAAGGCCTTTTTAACGTGGGCATTCCCGAGCCATTAGGCTCGGCCAAAAAATAGCCCATTTGAACCCGTATAAACGGGTTCAGGGCCGGTTTTACCTCCCCGAAGGAGACTCCGCCCTTCGGCGTAGCCTCCTCCGGGTTCCTCCCGCCCATATGAAGAGAGTTGAACCGAACAGTCGCACCAGAAAGTGATCAAAATTGACTGGGAAACATGGGGCCGGAAGAGTGTAACACAAGCGAGATGTGCGATAGAAAAAAGTTTTAGCATACGGTTACATCTAGTTAATTGATATAATGGAATATGCATACATCTGAGTCACCCCTCACTGGAATATGATTGGCTGGTGTCCGTCATAAATACAGACGGACGTGCAGGTACGACAGAGTTTAAATCTATGACGACGCCCATTGGACTACGCCATTGCCTATCCTATTGGTCTACACCTATTACCTGCGACTACGACGAGTACCAGTCGATTACTGCTACCGTGTACTACTTGTTTACAGTAGCCAAAACCACTTAGCTACTTCGATCAAATATATCCGTTTCCGAGACATATTATTAATAAAACTGTAAAATGATGGTTCCTTGACGTAAATCTAGTACTGTGCTTAAATTCATAAAGTCTAGGAATCACAAAAGAAAGTTCATCAGAACAATTATCATGAAAGTGTTTTATAGAAAAGACACAGAGAAGCTACGTTACGGCAGTGTGAAAGTTACTGCAGCCGAGATGCCAGGTAAGGAACAATAAGCTTGCAGATTGTTCTTTGTATTTTATCAAGAATCTCTAAATATATAGCCGGAGAACCAGAGCAGATGGGGTTGTAATATTCAAAGCAAGGATGAATGGTACTTAGAAATATATAAGATTATTAATGGATATTAAATATCTTTACAAAAATCAGATCATATCCAAAATGGAGTATTGCTGCCATATCTGGTCTAGAGCTACGCAATCCTCACTTTCCAGCCTTGAAAAGCATCAACCCGGCCCTATGGGTGAGCATTTATTGGTCACCCTTTTTCCACAGAAATAAATTTGCAAGCCTATCGCTTTTCTATCGCTACTTCCACTGAAAATGCTCAGACAAGCTTTGTGCCTTAGTGCCAAGTGTTCTGACATTTATATCCAGTGCCCACCTTGCCCCGCCCAGCCGGATTGAATCACCCTCATAGCGGAATGCTTCCCCGAACACTACTGTCTAAATCTCTTCAGGCCTAGAATTAATCGTTATCTATCCTCCATAACCTACCAAAATTGTGCTTGTCTCCCACCCCGTCGTTAGCTAGCACGATCTGTCAGTGTCGCATAAATAATGGACTATTCCGCGTTTTGATCGCGTGGAAAAGAAGGGAAAAGATACTACAGTGAGAAAAAGAGAGAGAGAGAGAATCAGATGAAGCTGATGAGAACAGATACTACACTTTGATCCCAGACAAAAGGACTAGAAAACGTGGCGCGCAATACAGTGTTTACTCATTCCCCGACCAGAACGAGATGTGACACAAGGTCGTTTTAAAGTGGGGACCCGAGCGCGTAAACTCGGGCAATGGACAAAAATTCCCCGCAGCACACGCAACCGTCGGTTGCGCTTGCCTCGATGCAAGCACCGATCCCTCCCTCTTGTGCAATGGGAGGGCGCAGCCTCGAGCAGCTGTCCCCCAGGGCTGGGCACCTCTCAGTATAATTTTCTCAGTTGACCCTCTGCCCTTTGGTAGAGAAGCCCCTGAGCACACTCTGCCCAAAGACAGAGACGCAACTGAGAGATGATAAGCCTGTGTTAAAATCCCCACAAGGACAAATTTATACGCGCAATGCAATTTTCAATGGGACGCAGCCGCAAATGTCATCACGAAGCTCGAACCAATGACTACTACAACGCAAAGAAGATATTAAATTGTTTCATTTTTAATATATGACCTTGACTTGTATAAAAAAATAAGTATGCTGTCGGCACACTGAATGATTTTAAAACCCTAAGTCGGCATATAGCTAAAGGTTGCTGACCCCTGGCCTAGACGCGATTGTGACCGCGTTAAAGCGGCTTTTTTTCAGACGCACTGTATCGAAGAACGGAAACCAAGTAAGGCAAGAAGGAAATATGAATCCATTTGTTCTCCCCCAGCTATGAGTTAAATAGTAAAACTTCTATCATTAAAACATTATTATCACCAAATGAAATCAAATAAAAAATAAAAATTGCATACAAAATATTTAGATTTGATATGCTGCTAGACAAAAATAACCTACCAATCCTCTTCATCTATAAGGAGACTGTCTAAAAAAACCGATACTACATAACAGTTCAACACTTTGTTTTTATCGTTATTTTCCTGTATCTTAATACTTTACTTATCTTTTGGAGAGCATTTTTCTCTATTCAAATACGATAATTTCAGTGTCACATTTTCCGCAGACATCAGCAAAATACAATTATTTCCCTAATGATCAGTCCCTCAGTTAAATGCCATGCGTGATACCCGCTTAGGCGATCATGTATCTTTCGATACATGATTAACGAGGCAGATTTTTTTTTCCGCAGACCAGTTCTTTCTGCAGTAGACCAGTTGCCAACAGAGCGTATAGAAATCGGTCTGTCTTGCTATTTACCTATAGCTGGGCAAAGAAGAAGCGTATTCATACCTTTACCAAGGGTATTAGCACGTAAGTGAATGTAATAGATTCGACTAGAATTCGAACTCGGTTCGCCGATTCCTCAATCATTACGTCACTGTATCTCCAATTATCAGTACTTTTGCATAAATATTTGAACCGTTCAGCTTAACACTTACTGGAGTCTCCTTTGAGATTACTCACTCGTAATAGAAGTTTTCAGTCGCCTAAGATAAGGCTTCTTCATCTCTTGACAGGCATTATCGATCAATATTTTTGCAGTACCTTTCCAAATTATTCAGATTCGATGACTACCATTTATCAAAAGCAATTCTCAATTCATGCCACAAATGTTCGATTGGATTTACGCCAAGCAACTGAGAACGCATTACTCTAACCTTATACATCTTCAACCATTCTGGGGTAGTTTTCAAACTATATTTCAGGTTGAAAGATCAATTGTCTGAAAAGCAGACGTTTAAAGATTTTTCAAAAGAATATACTTATATGATGTTAAATTCTTTTCCATAATTTAAAAAAATGACTGTATATTTTTATTGGTAACGCACAAACATATATATATATATATATATATATATATGACGTCACACATTATAAAATGGACCGTCCGACTATTATTTTTAGAGACACCTTTTTTATGTTTATACGTTCTTTTTATAGATACAAATATTTAAGTAAATGCTCTGTTTATAATAAACAGTATTAACAACATTAACGGCCTGAATGTCCGAGAAATTTTCATAGAAAATTTGCGTCCTCCAACAGGAATCGAAACTGTATCCTATAAGGAACTGTCATGTAGCCTGACGTGCTTTTACCGATTGGGCCACAGAAGAGCGTTCGGTTAGCAAGGTCGATTTTACTGTTTTTAAACAGAATTATCTATGATATTCTCTCATATATTCATATCTGCTCAATGCGTATCCAAATGTAAAGAAATCACGTCACTCATTATATATATATATATATATATATATATATATATATATATATATATATATATATATACATACTGTGTGCGATGAATAATTGTCATCTAAATTACGTAAAAATTAAAATAATACTGACATCTCATTTTAGGAGATATGTTTATCAAAGTTACAGAAAATATCTTGAAATACTAAAGATTAAGTTTATTCAATAAGATCGCTATTGGCTTTAACCACGACTTCCAGACAACTTTGAAATTTCCTGCAACTCTTCTGTACGGTATCCTTATTTAAATTGGTGAATGCTGTCATAATCCTTTCCTTCAGTTCATCTTTGGGATTAAAGAAATTTTGTTAATCTCTCACTGTGCCAGACAATAATCAAGGGTGTTGTAGTCTAGGAAGGTACGCGGAGAGATATAACAGTTCATGTGGTCACTGAAATTTCCTGGCAGCCATGACTGGATTCTCCTGCTTATGTAGCATGGGGCAGAAGCCTGATGCCAGATATAAGGTCTTCCAGCAGCACTTAATGTAGGCCACTGTGTTGAGTGAGTCCCTGTTGGGAGATGAATGGAAGCATAACATCCCCAAACACCACGATGTTGACTGGATATGTCATCCATCTCATTCCAAATCCTATGCGCTGTCCTCAGATTGACACACAAACACTTTGAAATACCCGTATTGGAATTTTCGGCGCGAATGCCAAGGAGTACAGCATGTCAT
>CAHIKZ030004911.1:3547500-3607500 GCA_903632075.3 Acanthosepion pharaonis
ACGCGTTTCCCCTTCATTAGTTAGGCGTCTTGAGTTTTCATTTAAAAAAACTTTGGAATTTGTCTTTCATTTTGTTCAGAGGACGAAACGCGTCAGTTAAGATATATATATATATATATATATATATATATATATATATATACCATAATGAGAAGCCACGTATACTTTTTTTAATATGTATATATAGAAAAAGTTGCAAATTAAAAAAATAATGTTTTATTTTATGAAAGTATTTATTTATTTATATATATATTTGATATTTCAAATTGTCCTCAATCTTTCATCAGAAATAACTGTTTGTTACAAATAAATTAAAATTACTGAAAAGTTTGTTAACAAGTAACGTCCTTCGCGAGACGCGGACGTCACGTGATATGGAACGTCAATGTTCGGATATTCCTAGCTTAAATCTAACTGTCATAAATATTTTAAATGTTGTTTAAAAATTTTTTTTAACTATATCTAAAAAAATTGCTTAACTATTGAAATATTTATAAATATTTAAAACACCCAGGTCCCTATTCAACCCTAGTTTATGTGTATTTAATTTTAAAATCCAATATGTTTCTTTTTTCTGCGTGTGTATGTGGAACTAAAATCGGAACCTATCAATAAACATTTGCTGTTTTCTAATGAGTGTCCTGATTGATTAAAGTGTTTAGCTATATATATATATATATATATATATATATATATATATATATATATATATATATATATATATAGTCTCTCCCGTCGAATTCGACGTACGAGGGTCAAGCAGATCAGTTCCTAGGAAACCGACAGCCCGACAACAGCACATAAGATTTGATTATAGTAGTAAAGGTTTCATGCAGGACCATCCACACTTTTTTTTTTTTTTTGAAGGGCCGAATACAGAATATATATATATATATATATATATATATATATATAGAGAGAGAGAGAGAGAGAGAGAGAGAGAGAGATAAACCTAGTGAGCCAGACAAACTTACCCAGGTTTCACCTAAGCGGATCGTCAGGGAAAGCTGGCAAATCAAGAATTCGAAGGTTTTTCGAAACGAGTATAGTTACCTATATATATATATATATATATATATATATATATATATATATATATAAACTTTAGAATGGAATTAAAATTGGGCTCGCCGATTAGCAATTCCGAGCCGTTATCCATCACACCACCCGCGCATCCAAGCTTACACCACCTGTTATTACCTGAATCATCGTAAACATGTCAAAAAGGCCACAAACCTTATAACCAACAACCCACGCATTTTCTTTTTTCGTAAAAAGAGGCAGTATTAGTTCTTGTGACTTTATTTGCTGCTAACTTTTTACCTAAGGTTTGAATACCTATCTCATCTTGATTGATTCGTTCCCTACGGCTTATAAACTCTTGGCAGGTTATTTAAAATCAGAAAATATTTTTAGGTTCTAAAAACTGGAATTAAAACTGGGCTCGCCGATAAGCAATTCCGAGCCGTTATCCATCACACCACCCGCGCATCCAAGCTTACACTACCTGTTTTCCTTGAATACTTATTCACAAAATAGCTTTTCTAAAATGATAATATGAAAATAATAATAATTATTATTATAATAATAATAATTCTTAATTATTCATTATCAGTTCGCGTATTAAAATATTTTACGAACATATGAGTTCTATATTACATTAAGATCGTTGTGATACAACATATACTGTGGCCATCTCAGCAGTGTTGTGTTTACAGCAAAATAGCCGGACGAAGTCCATCCCTCTTCTGGTTGGTTTTGAATTCTTCTGCTAGTCTGGTTGCCATCACACTGAAAGACAGTCTATTCAGTACTTCTCTTTAACTCATAACCGGGAGAAAAGAGAAGGTATACTACATTTTCCAAGCATATTTGGGCGAAAATGAACTTAATGACCCCCGACCCGAATTCGAAATCTTCTCACTAATTCCTCCTTTAAAGTTTCTACCTGTTAAACTACACATCCTATCTGCCATAGATTCGTCAAAATAAAATTTACCTTCACTGTTGCCTTTACATATTCCGTTTTAATTAGTTGGAAATAATTATGATCGATTTTGGAATAGCTTTGTTTTGTTGCATTTTGAATAGTAGGCGTGCGATTTCAATGCATAAAATGTGTAAGTCATAGTAAAAAAAACCTTAAGAAATTCTCAGTCCTGCAATTCTATAGGGAACCGAAAAATTCATTATAACTTCAATTCTCTCTGCATGAAATATTGGCAGACGAACCATTTGATGAAATTTACAGAAGCGTTATGATTGGCTGAACGCAAAATAAAAAATCGAGGATGTTCCTCTTTTCATGTATAGTTACCATCTATGATCATTACACCATCATATATGAGATATCTATGAAATCTAAAACAGATTTTTCCCTTTTGAAGACAAGGGAGTAGAAGGGGAATAACAGTTGCTACCGGAAGTGTGAGGGGACACACCGGTTAAAGGTAATTTCAACGGAGACAAAAGAACCAATTCGAATTCAGAACGAGGACACACACATTCTATTTGAACAACTGTCCTTCAGAATGTCATGAATCAAGCTTTCTTTCCATCTTTCTGTGTTTCTCTCGCTGTTCTCCTTCATATCGTTACTGACAAGAATATAGTCCGCACAGAGGTACTTACCTGCTACTGGTATTATGTAAACCAGAAGTCTGAGAGGTGACGACACTAGCAACTAATCTCCGTTTACATTAGAAATGTAATATGTGACAAGTCAGGTACTGTGCCCAACTATCTCTTAAGTTATGATATTAGCAGATATATTTTTTACGTCATAATACTGTCTTGCTTTATGCGTAGGAAGTGTATTACTCAACACATATGCTCATAAAATATATCGTTATATTATTATAGATAGAAGATTATTTGAATGAAGTCAATGCACCGATTAATGATATAATGGTAGAGTTTAGAAAAATGGATTATTTTCCCATTTCTTTTCTCCATTATACACATTATTATATCAGTGATATAATAAGACATTAATTCACGGATGGAATGTCTGAAAGTAAAAACAATGAAAAAAAGCAATCATGATTGTCATTCTCAGAGAGACTTTTATACCACAGAAATACACAGAACTATATATACATGTTTACACGTGTCCCACGTAGAGAAAATATAACATATTTACACAGCAAGCAGAGTGAAAGGAAAACGAAAAGATAGCCTCTTACATATAATATGGAGATTCTTCTGTGTATCTGGAGAAGCCATGTTTATGTCACCAGATTCAGACGGACCGGAATTATCAACTATGTCTTAAGCAAGGACTTATTCTACGAACAGGAAATGGTGAGTCTTGGGTATTCCCAAATTGAAAACTGCGAGCGGGGGTTTCTTTCTATAACTGGGGAAGTTATATTCCCAAATAGAAACAGCAGAGTATTCAGAAAACAAAATGGAGTTGAAAACGGTCTTTCAAACATCTTTCGAGGTAAACATGAAAAACTGATTTCGCATGTCAACAGGAAATGAAACAGACAGAGATTATCAGGGAAAAGAGAAAGCAGTGTCAACACCCAAACCAGGACACATTCCACAGGAGTCATTGTTTTTTGTCTGATGGAATATGAAAGGTGTTATGACGAGTCACTGAGAGGGAAGGATCCTTACTGCAGATGTTTATTGCAATGAACCTGATCGGTTAAAGGAAGCATTACTCCGAAAGTTCCTTGCTTTGGTAAAAAGCAAAGATGTTATTCATTAGCATGGAAACTATGCAGAACAAGCCTAAAAACAAATGAGATCGTTAGGATGGGGCCTTCTTCCAAATCCTCTATACTTACTAGATTCAATACCTATAGATGTTCATTTGTTTCGACCCATAGAACATTTCATAAATAGCATAATATTAAGAGACAAAGAAGAACTTGGAAAAAAAAGTGTCGAACATTTTTTTTGAAAAAGAGAAACCCAGAATTCTTTAAATGTTCAATCGAAATGGTGGCTTCCTGCAATGGTGAAAATGGGAGTGATTACAATTTCTGTTCACGGCCATATTGTTGCAATTTTTTGTATATATTATGTACTAGTGAGCCAGTCAAAATGACTTGACTCATTTTATAGTCCACCAAGAGAAGGGTTAACCAATCAGAAGACGCAGAATATTCAATCCGTCGTGTATAAAGGCGGCCATTTTGTTTACTCTATCCGAATGTCCACTGCCAGCTTGTCAGGCGATGAGGAACAGAATGAAGAACTACGCTCTGCTACTTTTACCAAAATATCCACTGCTAACCTGAACTACGCTTCCCTACTGTCTTCGAAATATTCATTGCTAACCTCTGAATTCTATACTCAAAGACGACCGTCATCATGAACAACACATATCACGATAAAACACCGGTTCTCTTAAAATCACCGAAGTTAGACAACGTTCAGCCAAGTCAGTACCTAGATGGGTGACCGCCTCGGAATACCAGGTGCTGTAAGCTAGGAAGAGTGGATGGTACAGTAGATAGGGGATCGGAATTGAGAAGCGGAGAGTCGAGAACCAATTCCACTGAGGTTTGTTTTATTTACTCATGCACAAATCCCCCTGGTAAAGGTATGAACCCATCTCTTCTCCATTCAGGTACGGATTAATTGATAGAACTTGTATCAATAAAATTCATTATTATCTTTTAAAAAAATTCTTACAATCGAAAAATGTTTTATGGCTTTAAATAACCTTCAAATATTTAATAAGCCGTGAAAAAAACAAATCAGTCAGCCAATGCGATGACAATTTCGGTAAATAATATTTCATTATAGTTAACTTTTATTTGGTTTCTGTTAAAATGTATTTTTTCCAATGGCCTGATCATATTTCAATAAATTTACCTACATATGTCTTCATGTCCTCTCTGGTAAAATGCAATTATTTTCCGAACGCCCTAATAATATTTCAATAAATTTAATTTATATTTGCTTTTATATCCTTTCTGGTAAAACTTAATTACTTTCCAAACACCCTAATAATACTTCAATAAATTTAACTAAAATTTGTTTTCATATCCATTTGTTTTTTTATATCCCTGATAAAACGTAATTACTTTCCGACCAACCTAATAATATTTCAATAAATTTAACTTACATTTGTTTTTATATCCTCCCTGGTAAAACGTAATTATCTTCCGAACACCCTAATAATATTTCAATAAATTTAACTTACATTTGTTTTTATATCCTCCCTGATAAAACGTAATTACTTTCCGACCAACCTTATAATATTTCAATAAATTTAACTTATATTTGTTTTTATATCCTCCCTGATAAAACGTAATTACTTTCCGAACGCCCTAATAATATTTCAATAAATTTAATTTATATTTGCTTTTATATCCTTTCTGGTAAAACGTAATTACTTTCCGACCAACCTAATAATATTTCAATAAATTTAACTTACATTTGTTTTTATATCCTCCCTGATAAAACGTAATTACTTTCCGAACGCCCTAATAATATTTCAATAAATTTAATTTATATTTGCTTTTATATCCTTTCTGGTAAAACGTAATTACTTTCCGACCAACCTAATAATATTTCAATAAATTTAACTTACATTTGTTTTTATATCCTCCCTGATAAAACGTAATTACTTTCCGACCAACCTAATAATATTTCAATAAATTTAACTTACATTTGTTTTTATATCCTCCCTGATAAAACGTAATTATCTTCCGAACACCCTAATAATATTTCAATAAATTTAGTTTATATTTGTTTTTATATATTTTCTGGTAAAACCTAATGACTTTCCGAATACCTTAATAATACTTCAATAAATATAATTTATATTTGGTTTATCTAATTTCTGTTAATTACTTTCTGAACACTAATAATATTTCAATTAATTTAAATTTCATTTGTTTCATGTCCTTTCATGTTTAATTGCAATTACTTTACCAACAGTCTAACAGTCCGTTAGAGGACACTGTGCTATATCATTGTCTATGGATTAAAATTTTATTTATTTATATTTTTGTTCTTTTTTTTTTATTTTATTTTTATTTTTTTATTTCTGTGTTTGTGGGCGACATTTCTCTTTTTTGTTTTTTTGGTTCTTGTTTCGTCTCTACTTCATATTCTGCTTCATGTCAATGTAAGTTGCATTCAATCTCTCATTTACCCAATTCCCAATGATAAGAATGCCATTTCACACTGCAGTTAAATGACTTCACAGAATAATGAATATCTTAGAAAGGAATGACGTAGCCAATAGTTGCTGAATTCTTTCTACGGCTAATGCAAAGGAAAAACGACAGTATATTTATTACTTTATAAGGAAATCCATCATTTAATTTGGTTTCATATCCCACATACATTTTATTGTTTCTTACTCAAACATTTGCTTATTCTAATTCTACTATTTGTAGGCGCATCCAGTAAATCGTGCTCAGAATTTTCTATTACGCTCACATTTTCGCCAAAGTGATCGGACAATGGTCGGAAGCGAAAACTGATTACATGCACGTTCTTAGACCAAAGAATTCACAAGAATCACACTACGATGGTGGCAAATTGCTTTTTAGTTCTTCAACAACATCAAAAATCCCATTAAAGCGGAAAACCATGTTGAAAATATTATTTACTGATTAGTTTTTTTTTCAGATGCTGCTGCGATTTTCCAGTTTATTGATAACAGAATGTTATAGGTCGCTTCGTTCTGATGTTATAGTTAACAAACTAGTCCATCTTGAGTATTTGTCTATATTTCTGAGATGAGGTATTATATACACTTTTTACATTATTCAGACTATTGTCCTCATCTTTGTTGCCATATTTATCCGATCATTCAGTATCTGTCTATATTTCTGAGGTGAGGTATTATGTATACTATTTACATTATTCAGACTATTGTCCTCATTTTTGTTGCCATATTTATCCGATTCTTCAGTATTTGTCTATATTTCTGTGATGAGGTATTATGTACACTATTTACATTATTCGGACTATTGTCCTCATTTTTGTTGCCATATTTATCCGATCCTTAAGTATCTGTCTATATTTCTGAGATGAGGTATTATATACACTATTTACATTATTCGGACTATTGTCCTCATTTTTGTTGCCATATTTATCCGATTCTTCAGTATTTGTCTATATTTCTGAGATGAGGTATTATATACACTATTTACATTATTCGGACTATTGTCCTCATTTTTGTTGCCATATTTATCCGATCCTTCAGTATTTGTTTATATTTCTGAGATGAGGTATTATATACACTATTTACATTATTCGGACTATTGTCCTCATCTTTGTCGCCATACTTATTACAACGTTTCAGCCGTTGTACGCTACGACCTTCTTCAGGTGGTTGGAATGTCGAACTGAACCCTTTATTTCGCTCACTGGGGTAGGCTGTTCTACTTCCACGTGCGTTGATTAATGGATGTCAGTTATCAGTTTTCTCCAGTTAATTCCCCTCTTTTTTTTTTTTATTATTTCTATACTTGGTCGGCTCAGGAGATTTTTGTGGCCTAGCATATGTGCTGATTGCTTAAGTTTAAGGACACATGGCCCACTGGATAAAGGCGTTAGTTAGATCCAGTGACAGGACCCAAAGAGTGCGAGTTCAATACCCGGTTATGGCAATGGAAAACCTTTAGAGGGAAATTAACAGGAGAAAACTAATAACTGACATCCATTAAACATGGCACGTGGAACTAGAACAGTCTACCACAGTGAGCGAAATAATGGGTTCAGTTCGACATTCCAACCACCTGAAGAAGACCGGAGCGTACAACGGCCGAAACGTTGTAATAAATATGGGTGACAAAGATGAGGATAATAGTCCGAATAATGTAAATAATAATCCAACATTACTTTTAAAACTGTGCCTCATACAAAACGTCGGTGAGATTCATAAATGCCTATATTTGGTAACCTCTGCGGAGAATAATTTTTAACGTGCTAATCTAATTCCTCACTCTTATAGTAATGATTTTGATCTTCACCATGTTTCAGACCCGTAGATTAGACAAAGATTAGCATAATGAATACCTACATTCGATCATGTTACTGTATAGTTTATTTACAGTATGTTTATTTGTTTTAATTCCGTAGACCCCTATATGAAGTATAGGGCCACAGATTCACCACAACAGGTGTTGCAACGGTAATATCTGTTTTTACGGGGAGTACTTACTAAAACACTAAGAAACAAGAAAATTTCGTTAGCAACAAAGAAAGGTAAAGTTAAACTGCTATCTAATAACAATCTTCTTATCTCTAAGTGAATACTTGACAATCTCCTCACGTATGAGAAAACTGAAGGTAACAAAAATTTGGTTCTGCAGAAGGATACTGAGAATTCCATAGCCGGAGCGCATGAGCAACAAAAACATCTTAAGGATAATGGAAACAAAATAGGAGACATAGAAACAGTAAAAGACAGCCGAAAATTCTTGGACACATCATGCGGAAGGACGGCTTGGAGAATCTGGTACGCTCTGGACATATCGACGCAAAATGGACGGATGAAGACAGCGAACTATCTACCTGGAGAGTTTGTAGGAATAAATGTCAGAACAGGGGTTGCAAAGAGACAAACGATTCTATGAGTTAGAAATGGATATGGATTTGAGGAACTCCGTGGTCGATCCCGTCCTGAAGGGACACAGCACATAAGAGAAGCCAAGTTGCTAAACTAACGCCCAACCGTTTTTGAATTCAGAGTAGACTGGTTACCATGCCAAGGTTAGAGTCTGTTTATCTATTTTAATGATAGTCGGTCGCAAAGAAAAGAATTCTGCACGCTATTCCCAAAAGAAATAATACGAAATGAATGCGCCATTGTTTACTAGTGTTAAATGCTTTTGTGGTTACAACTTTCAGAGAAGAAAATGTCTGTAACAAAGAAATTTACTTATAAAAGACATCAAACAAAACAATCATTTATTTATATCGATCACAAAAGACAAGATTAGAAATTAATTACAAAATACAGTTATTTTTTAAAACCGATCATACCAAATAGTTATTTCAATTCAGCAATAAACTCTATATCAAATTATAATACGCATATTGATAGGTCTTAGATAATGCGCATTTTTGCTGACTTTGGTATAATTAATATCATCACGAGCCCCAGAGGCCGTACCTCTAGGCTTTATTTCTACATGGGAAGAGGAACAAGTTAAATGTTTCGCTTCTGAATTTATCCAAATGTGTCGATTATGGACGGAGCAATATTTTTATCCTTGGCCTATGTACGCATGGTCCTCCACTGTAAACTTGACACTGTTTTCCACTTTAGGTTGGGTGTGAGCCTCAAACTGACACCCCGCTCAAGTGGAACTCGTATATACGATCCATTGCTAAGGACGCATATAAAATAGTCGGCTCATTGTACCGCTCAAGTACCTGAATCGTCCGGTTTTCCCCTACCTTTACACGAGCGAGATCAGGTGAGATCAGGCGAGATCTGGCCAAAAATGGTGTACTGTTGACAGATTTCGTCGGGAGCTTCCCACACGTCACTTTCCACTGTCCTTGATAGAAGCGGCTTCGAGTCCTTGTGGGTGATGAAATATTCTCCACCCTTCAACCTCTCTCCCATAGGCGGGATGCGACAAGCCTCTCGCCGCTCTACCGCTACTTCCACGGAAAGGTCTCAGACGAACTACAGACCCTGATCCCACCAAGACAAACATTCACAGCAAGAATACGCCATGCCACTTACATAGTAGCGACCCACCCGCGGTGGATAAGTAAGTTTCACTCGAGCAGCTTCTTCTCATGAACCAGTGACCAGCGGAAATGACCCCCAATAGGACGTTTTCCCCTATCACTACAATCTTGACCTGTTCAAGTCTAGGATTAGCTGTTATCTTCCACTCCGGTTCACAAAAATGGTTTCTTAACGTAACCCTCTATCTTGAGTGGCGCTTGAGCCCTGTAAAGGGAGAACCTTACTGTAAGAATAATTCCTTAGTTTTATTTAGTTTTAGAATATTTTTGAAGGAATTCGTATACTACCGATTCTGGTTTACTCAAAATTTATAAAGTGAGTGTGTGTGTGTGTGTGTGTGTGTGTGTGTGTGTGTGTGTTTTGTTTTGTTTTTCATTTATTTCCTATTAAGACGTTTCGAGAATCTCTTTTTATTGTCCATAGCATTCATCATCATCATCATCATCATCATCATCAGTCCATGACCAGGTGTGGTTGAAGGGTTGTTGCGCAGCGCAGTATCTGACCAGTTCCCGCTCCATATCTGGGTTCAAATTCAATGAAGAATTATTCCGCTCGTAACATGTTTGGGGCAAGTAAACCTGGCGGAGCCATCCCTCTCCATGTCTCATTGTATTAGACTAGTGCTAATGTTCTCGTAGCGTCATTACTCATTTACTGAAGTATTTTCATGATTTCATTTACTTTATAACAACTTACAACTGAATTATGAATTCTATTAATATTAAAATGAGGCAAACGTTTCCGGAATGTTTTGACAAAATCTTTGATTTATGTAAATTTGTTTTCTAGGAATTTACAACCAACTTGTAGTAGAATTGTGTAAGACATCATAAAAGAACGACTCCGGTTTTGATTCGATAAATTTTGTGAAGAATCCTTCAATTCCTGACTAAACCCGGATTGTTGTGTTGAATGCAACAAAGGATAACCTGACTTTAACAGGACTAAAAATAGACTGGATGTGGAAGAACTTCTCATCCTATCTCCACATTCAGACGCATTTACGACGAAAGAAAAAGCGTTGTGATACATCGAAATCATTGTCTGATTTTTACGTTAAATAAATCTGTTTTCTTTTTCATTGCTTCATTCAGATGAGCTGATTGGTTTAGCCCTAAATTGGTCGACAAATTCCCGTGATGGTAGTGTTGCGTCTTCCTTCAAAACATACTGTAACACATCATTCTTCAACTTATGGTGTCTTCCAGAGAGATCTTAGGCCTCAAGGCCCAAATCAACTGACTTCTTGTACTTCCATTGACAAAATCTATTTTCTTTTTGAATGCTGATTCACATCTAATTGTCCGACAATTTCCCGGTAGTGTCGCTTCTTTCTTTAAAACTTTGTGTAACTCATCATTCTTCCATCTCTGGTGCCTTCCAGAATGATCTTTGACTTTTGCGGTCAGCATCTCCATTTTCAAACTACATGCATGGCCCTAATGCATCATAGTCATAATATTCACTAATCAATTGCTGAGACGCAACTCAAACTTTCAGCAAATAGGACTGACTAGGAATTACATATTCAAACGCGATTTCCATCAAAATCATTATCTGGTTTTAAAGAAATCTTCTTAAAACTTTCAGAGACAATGTTTTGTCTTTTGCGCAGGCGTCTGTGTTATGTATGTATATCTGGCTATCCGTATTCGATGATACTCGTCTACTAGGGTGGCTAGCTAATCCCTATTGCAGACTCTCGCTCAGTCGCTTTTGTGTTTATTCAACATCCACAGAGCCCACCTGTGGTTTATACTGCAACTATGCTGAGCAGACCTTAGTTACAGTTTCTGGGAAAAAGTGTATTATCTAGTGTGATCAACAATTTGAACAAAGCCAGCACGCTCAAGCCCTCAGCCACGATGACTTGTGACTTCGTGCTAGCACAACTATCGACGGCCCCCAAGGGTCCCGTCTACCCAATTTCACTCACAAGGCTTGGGTCAACCCGTGGTATGGTTTTCAGGCACTTTCCACAGATGACGCACGCTGGGATCGACCCCTTCCAGTCCGATAACATCAGGAAGTCACCTTCCTGACAAATCGATCATGGTGAGATTCGAACCAGGCTCTCATAATCAGAATGCGAACGTTCAGTCTGTGTTATACGGGTTGTGTTAGCGACTCAGAAACACAAGTCGGCAGATCCGAGTTCGAATTCTAGTCACGTTCTTTATGATATTTTCTTTTTATGTGTCATGTCCTTTCAGGACATAGGCGATCATGGCTCTCCACCTTCCTCTATCCCTTGCAGCTCTCAACAAGTTCCTTCCCTCTGCTTCCTACCCCAGACCATGTTCTGTCATCCACTTGCCTAAGCCCGCAGGTATGTCACGCGTTGTTTTCACTTGTCTCTCTTTCCCTCTATTCGACTCGTGAGTATGAGATTCTCAAAGTCCTCCTTCCTCGTTATGTGACCCAGAAACTTCAGCTGCCTCTTCCTGGTGTTAAGTATAAGTCTCCTCCTTGTTTGCATCTTCTCTAAGACCTCATCGTTTCTCGCACGCTCGGTCCATGATATCATCACCCCACTTTCACATAAATAATCTTGGACATGATTTCACTTTTTCCATCCCCAATGATAGTCATCGGTTAAATACAAAGACTTGACTAGACCCTTAAGACGGCAATCTGTTTAGGAGAATGAATAGTTTCAATTTAAAACAGGCCTGAAGATGGATGGTCTCTATCAGGCTAACAGCCTCGACATATCACTACTACTGTGAATTCGTCCTGGGTCTGACGCTAAACTACATCCCGTAATAAAGCCTCTGATCAAGATATTGTTCCAGGTCCACCCTGACCCGGGGTGGTAGCACCTGCTAGGGTCCCAGCTATGGACAAATAGTGATCCCCCCCCAAAAAAAACATTTTGAAAGTACAAAAATACGTTTTTCTATTAAAAATACCAGCAATACATTTTTATATAGTAAATGTACCAAAAACATCTATTTATAGTAAAATTTACCAACAATATATCCGTCCTGGGTATGGCGATAAACTTCATCCGCGTCCTGATTAAGATGATAAATTAAATCCAACAGAACTCTGATCAGGAGGTTTTGAGGAGCGTAGATCCACCTCTTAATTGCTGGTGTTCTCAGGTCCACCCTGACCTGGGGTGGTAGCACCTGTTAGGGTCCCAGATATGGGCAAATAGTGAACCTCCAAACAAAAATCAACAGTACATTTTTATAATAAAATAACCAATAATACATTTTTAAAGCAAAATGACAATCAATGCGGCACTAAAATACAAAAAATACATTTTATAGTAAAATTACCAAAAATACATTTTATGATCTAGATATATATAACTAAAAAACATACCTTTACTCTGAAAATATAAAATGTACAAAATATCTGTAATTGGAAGCATAAAATTACGTACAAAATAATTAGATTTTGATATTAAATAACCCATAGAGGTTTTGATATACCGCCAAACAAAATCATCCAACCAACCAACGTGAAAAACTTTTACATGATGTTAGTCCATATATCTTGCAATTTCTTAAATATAAATTCAACAAAACTACAAATAAAACACATATCACTGCCTCTAGTAATTATGTCCACACAAACAAATAATGCAGAAAATTATCTATTCAATTGTGAAAGCAGAATAAAGTATATGATATTTTTATTACTTCAAAACTCCCAGGGAAATTAAATTTCATCATTAAATGACCCATGAGGAATTGATATACCGTTAAATAAATAAATCAGTCAATCACTTCTAATATGGCTGCTGTATAGGTGATGCCGCTAACCTTATGGGATACGGAATACTTGATGTGACGTCTGGGCCAAACATAGAACAATGGTGATACGAGTCTCAGCAGTATATGGAGGACAAAACGAAAACGAGGCATGAATTTTATAGAGACATTAGTTAATGTTGTTCGATGCTTAATCGGAGCAGTAGTAAAAATGCTTAGCCGAGTTCGAATTCCAGTCGAATCCATTACATTCACTTACGCGATAATTCACTTAGTAAAGGTATGAATCCTCTTCTTCTCCCTCCAGCTATGTGTAATTAGCAGGACAAACCGGGTTCTATAGCCTTGGATGGCAAGTGGTCTACCGCAGAAAGAAATGACAAGCTACTGCGGGAAAAAATCAGTCATGCATCGAAAGATACATGATCATCTAAGCGTGTATCACACATGGCACATAACTGACTGACTGATATGAGTATATTTACACAATTATATGTTTTAGCTAACCTTAAAAACGATATTATATGCTTTGCTGTTAGGACCATCATATTCATCTTGGTTGTTTATACTTTCAAAATTTCAGCTGGTGCATTCTCCGGCCTTCTTTATGTCTGTGTTCATATTCGGTAACATTGTCGGAATTTCAAACTTCATATTTTATTCAATCCACCGGTATGGACTTTTGTCATTTCACTTTACTTGTTTAAGAGATATTTCATATTTTTTAAAACAATTTCACCTCAGGCAAGGTGATAATGCCACTAAGACGCATGCGGACGACAAAACGAAAACTACGCATGAATTTTATAGAGACGTTAGTTAATTAATTCTCCGGCCTTCTTTATGTTTGTGTTTATACTCGGTAAGGTTGTCGGAATTTCGTACCTCACATGTTATTCTGGCCATGGGTGCGGATTTTTCTCATTTCCTTTCCCATGCTTAGGAGATATTTCATATTTTTAAAACCATTTCACCTCAGGCAAGGTGATAATGCCAGTAAGACGTAAGGAGTTAATGGGTGTGAAAGTGAATGAGAAGACTTTCTTGGGGGGAAAGGACAATAAAATAACAGGTTTCAAGAACATGGCAGAATTTAAATTTTTGAAGATTGTACATGACAAGAAAGCATGAAACCGGAAGAGAGTTCCACAAACGAGAAGTGTGAGAAAAGAAACTATTAGAATAGAATTACGGTTACATCTAGCTAATTAATCAGTAAAACGGTGAGACCTACTTGCCAATCTAGTACTGCGCTTAAAATCATGCGGTAGAGAAATGAAGGTGGGTAGCTTATTACAATAACTGCCATGAAAATATTTATAGAAAAGACAGAGGGAAGTCATGTCACGGCGGTGGGAAAGTGAGTGAAGCTGAGATGTCAGGTCAGGATCGATAACATTGCAGACCCTTTGTATTTTGTCGAGAATCTCGAGTTATATAACAGTAGCACTAGACCATATCAGCGAATATTAATCAGTCATATTCAGTTTTGTGTCTCTTTTCTGTTTTTCCTACTGAGCCAAAATACATGATGTATCAACACTACCAGATACATCGATTGAACTCACAACCACCAGGCATCGAGCTATGCATTAACTAATGTTTTAATCTGTCAGCCCATGATACGTTTGGTCAAACATTCGGCCTTCATCTAATCTAATAAGGTCTTATATCCAAGCACTAAACCAGATAAATGCGCGTTTGGGTCGATAAGTGTTCAGTAAGTGCCCAGTAAGTTTACTGCAAGTGTCCAGTAAGTGTCCACTAAGTGCACTATAAGTGTACAATATTCTTTTCTGAAAATTAAAGACTAAGTACACAAATGAAACCGATTTTTCACTGGAAATTTTTTCATGCAACTCATACATATTAACAAGCCAAGTTTGTATGGCTAGATCAGTTACGACTGAGTAGTGAGTTCGATCCTCACTGGGTACTGCACTCATTTGGCCTTGTGCCACATCTGAGCTACGCTTGAAAATTGACATATATATAACGTTGAATTCAAATAAAAGGAAACTAGTTTTGAATAAATTAAACTGTAAACGTAACACTACCTCATCTTAGACATTTGGAGAGAAAGAAAAAAACTATGCACATATATTTTGATTTTCCGCTTCTATATCCGCGGATTCATGTCACGATAATTCCGTTATCCGCGGATTCATGTCACGATAATTCCGTTATCCGCGGTCAATTATTTGATAAGAGTTCCAAAATACAAGCGAAGTGTTGCTGGCAATGTGGACACACAAAAAATGAATTCGTACATTGATTCCTTTACGTGAAAAGATGAAAGCTCTCGCCTTAATAATGAAATTAAAAAATAATGATCTTAGCTACAGTATGAAGGGAACTCATTTTCTATTTTATTATTAATTATTGGTTGCAATCTCTTAATTGTTCCTTATTCACTACATAGACTATATCATATGATTGTATATATTGGACAAATATAATGTATAAAGAGTGATTTAACGTATGAGTTGACGTTATCATGAAATGTATTCACAACGGATAAAAGTGGACTCAGTCAGTTAAGTGCCATGCGTGATGCTCGCTTAGGCGATCACGTCTCTTTTGATACATGACAGTCTAAAAGTAGGTTGCCGTTTCTTTTTGCGCCAATGAAGACGACAGAAACCAGTCTGTCCTGCTATTAAACCCATAGCTGGAAGGGGAAGAGATGGATTCATACATTTTCCAAGGGTATTTGCACGTAAGTGAAGGTAACGGACCTGACCAAATTCGAACTCGGTTCTCTGATATCTCATTCTGAGCCGTTACCCATTACATACATCCACAGAGTGGGCAACTATAATTATATCGGGAAATATATATTTGAGTTGGCTTTGGTTTGGATTTTTTACGGCATATCAACTTCAATGGGTTATTTAATGCCGACAAGATTTTTATTGCTGGTAATATTTTTTTTTAAATTATTTCTGGTAATATTTTTTCGAAAAATGTATTGCTGGTAATATTTTTTTTTTCCAAAATGTATTGCTGGTAATATTTTTTCCAAAAAAGTATTGCTGTTAATAATGTATTGCTGGTAATAATTCTTTCTTCATAAATTTATTACTGGTAATAATTTTTTACAAAAATGTATTGCTGGTATTAAAATCTATTTTTACATGTTTTGAACCCAGTTTGAGAGCTATCTATTTGCCCATAGCTGGGACTTTAGCAGGTGCTACCACCCCAGGCAAGGGTGGACCTTGCAACACCTGCAATTAAGAGATAGTCCCACGCTCCTCAAAACCTCCTGATCAGAGGCCTTGCTGTTGGACTTAGTTTATCGCCTGGCCCAGGACGTGAATACAGTTCATCGTCATAGTTGGTAGTAACCAAGAAAAACATGGCAACACTGTTTATATCCAACATACTAAGAACAATAAATTCTGATTAAAATGCTCTGTGTAAAGCAGTTAATATTGAGGGTTGCCTTTGGAGAATTTGACACTCCCATGACAGATGCACGAAGGACAGAGGGAAAAGGAAGAAACATTTAAAATAAGATTACGTCAATTGATGGCAGAACAGTAAGTGGGAAGGATACTTAAAAGAAAAACCTTACAAAGAGGTACAAAGGATAGGATGTATGGAGATCTACCGCTACCCATATTCTGGACGGATATGGCACATTGAAGAAGACGGCTAACGCAATAATAGTCGCATTATTCAGACAAAGACATTTAATCCCTAGTTGACCGTGCGTAAAAACAGATCTCCGTATCTCCACGTCTCTTTGTTATAGGACTGAATCCCCTTATAATAATTGTAATGATGGATGGATGTCCTCAAAGTCTAACGTAAAGATCAATAATTTATACGTATGCTTGCAAATTGGAGACAAGAGGCAAAGAAATAATTCTGATTAAGACATATCACTGAACATATGTGTGAAGTTACGAACTTAGTTTGCTTACGTACAGCTCTATACCGCCCATGGAAAATAAAGTTAGTAATATTGTTAGGCGTCATAATTCTAAGTTTGGATCACCTGCCTTTCATGACATGAAAAGCAGCATTCAAAACCTTAGATTTTTACCTGTACTCGAACACAGATGACTGTTGCCAGTGAGAAATACACCATCAATTCATCAAACTTTCAAAATAGAAGGTGTTTCTTTACCTAAGTTCGAACATTGAGCAGTGGTGCTCGTGAGAAATTTGCAATTAGCTCTGTTATGAAGCAGGTAATCACATTTATAGATTCTAGGCGTTTAAGCTAGTTTTGCTTTGTCCGGTCCAAAGGCAATATTAATTACATTTGTAGCTCTTAGTAAGGGTTGCCTTTTCACTATCTCTACCACGCAGTTTTCTGCCATTCACTGACACAATCATCTTCGGAATGTTACTTCCTGATTCGCTCTGTTCCGCCTGTATATGTCATGGTTCTGTCAAATTCTCCAATGGCAACCTAAAATGTTGACTGCGTTATTCAGAGAATTTTAAATAGACTATATTGTTTTTAGTATGCTGGATATAAACAGTGTTGCTATGTTTTTCTTTGTTGCTACCTATTCAAATATATTTTCCCGATATAATTATAGTCGCACACTCTGTGGATGTGCTTTATGGGGTTATGGGTATCAGCTTGGAATGAAAGTAAAGCGATATTTGCGAACTGATTTCGATTCCGCTCAGGTCCGTTACATTTACTTACGTGCAAATACCCTTGGAAAATCTATGAATCAATCTCTTCTCCCGCTAACTATGGGTTTAATACCAGGACAGGCTGGGTTCTATAGTCTTCGTTGATGACCAGTCTCCCGCGAAAACAATCTCTACTGCTGGAAAATCTTCTCGTCAGGCATGTATCGAAAGAGGAGGTGATGTGCCTTTAAACAAACCAATCATTTCAAGAAGTTTTGTGATGTCAACGAACACTCGTTACCACTTTTCTAATGTCAACGAATACTCGTTGTCACTTTCGTAATGCACGTTGTAGTAGAGACTTTGTAATCGCAGCTACAACTACCGTACGCCGTTAAACAATACTGGTGTCAGACACCTTCGAATAGCGCTTGCGTTAATAGTACTCACTAGATAATAATTGTTCGAATAGTAATCCGTATAGTGAAAGATTATAGAGAATAGCGGTCTGTCTAGTAATAGGGGATAGAATAGAAATGACGATCCGAACAGTAACAGAGGATAGACTAAGAATAACGATCGTTAGTCGTCAGTTACTTCCTACATATATGCGGTTCCTCTATGGTCACGTGGTCTACTTAATTCAATAATGGGATCGCCTGTGTTTGCTCACTGGCGATCTATGTTCAAACTCAAGTGTCGTCAGCCACAGTTTTGTCTTATATAACAAGATGTGCTAAAACAGATTACAAAATGTCATTTTCGTTACCATTTTCGCTGGTCACATGTTCGGTCCATTCGCATTCCTAGCATCCTTCTGTAAAACCACATTTTTTTAACCCAAGTCTCTTCTTCATCTGTGATTGTTCAGCATTCACTGCCCCAGAGGAGGACCGATATTATATAACAGTTCAGTCCTCTTGTCTTTGTTTCTAATGGGAAATGGTAAAACAGATTACGTAAATTTCAACTTTCTCTTCCCGGTTTTAAGTATAAGTGTCTTTTTTCTTTCCACTTTCTCTAACTTGGTTGTTGTGGAGGTTTTGGAATACGGCAGCATTCTTGATTATTTAGCCTCAAATGTCTGTTTATGACACTGTCTTTAGTCGGTAATCGAAACATCCTGACAGTGTTCAATAAAATATGGGCCATTTAAAAATCAATGCCACTTTTTCTCAAACCATTACACCGTTGTCCTATAAATTCCAATTGTCTCTTTCTTATTCAAAGTATGAATATCCTTTGTGTTTATATTTGTCTCAAAACTTCCTCATTGTTCACATGTTTAGCCCAAGATATTTGCTGCATTCTTATGCAGAACCATATTTCTGTTGCTTCATGCCTCTTTTATTTAACGGCTTGTCAATCCTGATGGGTAATCTTAAGCCAACCACCTTCATCTGTGAGGAGATTGTCAAGCATTATTGCATAAGAATTCAGTATTCTTGTCTTTGCATCTAAATGAGAAGTGTTAAAACAAAATGACAGAAAGTTCAAATATTTCTTCCTAATATGTACAAGTGTCATTTTTCTTTCCATTTTCTCTAAAACCTTGTCGTTGCTCCAAGTGTCTTCATCATCTCTGGCGGGGGGGTGGTGGATTGTCCAGCATTCAATGATATAGAGGCGGACCTATATTATATGTTCATATGAAAACAAATTACAGAAATTTCTTCCCGATGTTATGTATAAGTGTCGTTTTTCTTTCATTTTTTCTCTAAAATTGTTGCTCACATCTTGAATTCATGGTATTCTCAGCATCCTTCTGTAGAACCACATTTCTGCTGCTTGAAGTTTCGTCTTTAGCTGTGAGGTGATTGTGAAGCATTCACTGCAATAGAGGAGGACTGATATTACATAACAGTTGAGCTCTCTTTCCTTTGTTTCTAATGAAACATTGCTGTTTCGCCTGTAAATGAGCATCTAACACTTTCTTTTATTCATGAAATAATAAATATTATTACGAAAAAGAACAAGATGTTGATATTATGATCTCGACTTCGCTCCAAAAGAAAAATCCACCCCTAATAAAGTATAATCTAAGAATATGACCGCGTGGCGGTGTGGTTAGAATGTTAGACCCGGGTTCGAATCTTACCATGATTGATTTTTGAGTGAGCTGATATCTTGATAATATTGGCCCGTGGAGTCGATTCCAATAAACGGCTCATTTGGAAAATGCCTGCAAAACCATAATCCAGGTCTTGTGAGTAGAACTGGGAAGGCGGAACCGTTTGGAAACCGTTGACGGTTGTGCCAGCACGAAGTCTCAAAACATTGTCATTTTGAGCGTACTGGCCTTGTTCCTAAAAAGTCATCACACAGACTATGCGCTCCTTCCCAGAAACTGTAGCTATGGTCCGCTCAGCATAGTTGTTACATAAACCACAGGTGGGCTCTGTGAGTTGAGCATTTAACAATGATTGGCAGACGATTGTGCCCGGAAACGAGATTCTTCCTGTTTAGATCCTGGAGATTTGTATCCTATGCAGTACCGCCCCTTCGCACAAAAATTGATATAGTAAGGGCTATAATTTGATATCTGCGACAAATATGCTGCTAAAAAGGGGTTATACTTTTTTTACTTACACGCATGGGTTCCCACTTTTGTAGCTCGTTTCATTTTTGGCGAGAGAATTTCTTAAACATCCGATATTGCTGTTGTGTCAAGTTATTTGACCGGAAAATACGCTTTTTAATTTATTGTTCAGCGATATTTTTTTTTTGTGAACTGAGAGCTGCTGTCGAGAATGACGTTGGTGTTTTAAATATAATTGCGTTGTTAATTATTTATGAAGGTGAAACTCACTGTCAGGAAGTTAGCTTCGTTAAGAAGCAATTATGTTTAATTGTATAACAGAAATTAGAGTAAGAAATTAATTTTATATTATTTTCATTTTTTTTTTATAATATCAGCAAAATGTTCAAGAACCAGAGGTTTTCTATCGTGAGTGTAGTCAAGGAAAAAAAAACATTGGTACAATCTTCCGATGTTGCTATCCGCCATTGCTTTTTTGGGTTATAGAAATAAGAGAGAAAGAAGTAATGTAGGCAAAATCCTCCTTTTCTTAATATTGAGGAATGTTTTAAATAATCTAGTCACGTGAAGACTTTCACATGGAAGTTATTCGTGGCGTCAAACATGTTCAGAAATATCTAAAATATCAGCTATATGCAACCGTTTTCTAAGATCAATGATGAAAAATGCATTTGAGCGAGTGAAACCTTGGGGTCTTGGCAAAGATCAACCTTTTTTTAACATTGTAAACTGGCGCTACAGAATGGCATACAAAGAACTGTAACAGATAACAAATAACTTAAAGACTACCAACAGCAGCAACAATTAAAATGGATAGCACATGTAACTTAAAGAGAAAATAACATATCTGGAAGGAAACCCCCATCAAAATTTTGTAAACAGCGATAACAGCTATTGGATTAGAGAAACCTATTTTCCTGGGAAAATTATTTTAAGAGAAATATTTTTATAAATTTCAAACGAAAGCAGTACTGGCTGCTTGGTCAATAAATGCTAAATGTTTCCTTACAGAGAAACGGCTAATATTACCATTACGATTACCAACTGGTCGCTTTATATATGCATGCCACATCATCATAACGTGTATTAAGTTTGGTTTGGTTGATTTTGTTTAGAGGCATATCAAAACCTCTATGGGTTATTTAACATCATAATCTAAATATATTGAATATATTTTATGGCTTCGAACAGAATTTTAAAATATATTTTGGACGCAATTGTATGCCTTCACACTACTGATAAAATGTACGACTGGTCATTCTAACTCCCGAATAGTCTATTTTGCCGATCCTGGTAAAATAGACATCAAGGTTATTTTACCGGTGAATATAAATAGTGTTTTAGAACTAAGAATGTATTTGAGATCGTCAGGCCGGTGGTTGTGTGAGCTGTGTAGGCAAGACTTGAACAACATGGATTCTGTGGCCTGTGTCAGTTGTCTTCAGGGGTTGCACCTGAAGACAACCATGATCAAGGGCAACTTTTCGATTTGCAGAGACTGTTATGCCTGAAGTACTTAAAATATTAAGAGACTTCTATATTTATTTTAATAACTGATGCTGAATAAATAATTTTAAATTGTGTTTTAATAAGGGATTGTCTTCAGAATTGATAGTGAAAATAAATACAATTCTGTGTTAAATCCGTTTGTTGTTATTTATTTCATAATAATAAAAAATATTTACCGACAAAATAGCGTGGGGGTCTATTTTACCCAGACCGGCAAAATAAGTTTAAAAATATGCTTATCTATTTTACCCTGACCGGTAAAATGGCCTCTTCCTCCTACTATATTGTTGGTATTTTTTATATAAAAATGTATTGATATTATGTTTACTATAAAATATAGTTTATGCTTTCATAGTATTTTGTTTGAGGGGTTTACTATTTGCCCATAGCTGAAACCATAACAGGTGCTACCATCCAGGGTCAGGGTTGACATTGGATTACAACAATTAAAAAGTGGTTCCACGCTCCTCAAGACCTTCAATCTCCCGATCAGAGGCCTTGCTGCTGGATGTAGTTTATCGTTATACCCAGGGATAAACGTGTACTCAGTTGGTTGTATAAATTGTACGATATGCGTATTTCTGTCACTGTAAACTCCTTTGACAAATCAGTTAAATAAATTAGAAATAATACTCTATAATTAGCAATTTTTATTTATTTTCTTTAAAATCTTTATTTTCTTTAATAGTTGAACATGAATAATGACACACATAATATTCATTTGAAGGTTACCTAGACATGTTTTGGCGTTCTTTCAAAAGCATTTGAAGTGTATTTATAAATTCTCTGCCCCTAGCTACGATGAACCGTTTCAGCTACTTAGAAATATTTTTTAATTTCATGTTGCTTCATGGCATAAGTAATCATGGCTCACTAGAGATTGTTTTGGCTTACGGACACATCACGCTGAATCATCGGTTCCTGTACGATCATCAAAGTCAAGCAACCTCGATTTGGGGCATTACCAAGATGGATAATCACTTGAGAATATCAGGTGCTGTAAGCTGGGATGTGCGAGTGGTATCGTGTACAATGGCTAAGAATTGTTAATCGGAAAGCCGAGCTCTAATTCCCGTTGGGTTCGTTATATTTATTTACGTGCAAATAACTTCTGAAAGGTATAAATCCACTTCTTCTACCCCAGATATGGGTTAATTAATAAAGCTTGTATCACTAAACTATTATTATCTTTAAAAAGAAATTATTACTATTATTCTAATATTTGTTCTAAAAATATTTTTCTGGCTTTAAATAACCTGCAAAAACCGTAGAAAACAAATCAATCAAAAATTAGATTGATTTTCTTTATTTCATGTGAATTGCAATATCTTCTTAATAAAGATAGTGGAGTGGTTACCATTGCCTATTCCATGCCTTTAAAGCGAGTATTCCTTCTCCTTCACTGACTACCATCAAATGCAAGAAAGCGTAGTTTACTCTGCTATTTAACCAGAGCTAGAGTGAGATTCAAAACCTTTTCCAATGGCGTTAGTGCGAGAGAGAACTCAACAAACTAGGGCGGTATTTGAACTTTTTTTTTATTCAAAAAATGAGTGTGGATATCCAGGTAACGTAAAGATTATCTACGCAGAAAATGGAATCGGCGATATGGTCCTACAGAAGGGTGCTGAAAATGTCATGGAACGAACATACGAACAACGACGAAGTTTTAGAGGAAATGGAAGCAAAAAGGACAATTATATTTAACCTCAGAAAGAAGCGGGTGAATCTGCTATGGCACATAAGAAAGAAGGTACACTCACTGGACATGTGACACTCAATTGATATGTGATAATCACTGGACATATGATACTCAGTAAACATGTGATATTTACTGGACATGTGACACTGATTGGACATGTAATATTCAGTAAACATGTGATACTCACTAGACTTGTGACACTCACTGGATATGTGATACTCACTGGACATGTGATACTCAATGAACATGTGATACTCACTGGACATATGATACTCAGTAAACGTGATATTTACTGGACATGTGACACTGATTGGACATGTGATATTCAGTAAACATGTGATACTCACTAGACTTGTGACACTCACTGGATATGTGATACTCACTGGACATGTGATACTCAATGGACATGTGATACTCACTGGACATATGATACTCAGTAAACATGTGATACTCACTGGATATGTGATACTCACTGGACGTATGATACTCAGGAAATATGTGATATTTACTGAAAATGTGACCCTCACTTGACATGTGATATTCAGTAAACATGTGATACTCACTAGACTTGTGACACTCACTGGATATGTGATACTCACTGGACATGTGATACTCACTGGATCTGTGATACTCACTGGACATATGATACTCAGTAAACATGTGATACTCACTGGATATGTGATACTCACTGGACGTATGATACTCAGTAAACATGTGATATTTACTGGAAATGTGACCCTCACTTGACATGTGATATTCAGTAAACATGTGATACTCACTAGACTTGTGACACACACTGGATATGTGATACTCACTGGACATGTGATACTCACTGGATATGTGATACTCAATGGACATGTGACACTCACTTGATATGTGATACTCAATGGACATATGATACTCAGTAAACATGTGATATTTACTGGACATGTGGCACTCACTGGACATGTGATATTCAGTAAACATGTGATATTCACTGGACATGTAACACTCACTGGACATGTGATACTCACTGGATATGTGATACTCACTGGATATGTGATACTCACTAGGCATATTGACAGCAAGAGGGAGGGGGAGAAAGTTGCGCATAACCTAACTAATGAGCTTGTGTAAATGTTTGATACAACATGCTTTAAGTGATATAGAAAAAAGACAAACCGTAATTAGAACGACAAAGGCCAGCATATTGTGGATTCATTATCGTCCACGTGTACCTTTAAGAGAGAACATGGCACATAGAGAAGCCGAGTTGAAATCTGCGTATAAGCTGTGTTAAACAAAGACATAAATCCATTTCTTTCTTCTTTTTTTTCTTCCCCATCACTATGGTTTAAATAAGAGAATAGACAGAGCTTGCCATGGTTGGCAGCTCGTTTAGGAGAAACACAGCTTTGGAAATCTGGCCAAGGTCTTTCACTGGAAGTCATTACAATTCACAGATAATAAAGAAAGGTAATATATGGAGAGTTATGATTGCCTACGTCCAGAAAGGAGACAATATTAAGAAAAAAAAAGAAAGTGGTAATTTTAAAAACATGCAGCTCCAAGGGGAATCTGGTAACGTATGTGCTGACGTCAATTGATTAGGCTGTATTTACATTATTAGCATATTATTATTTTTATTTTATAAATTTTACTTCAGTTAATTGAAAAGAATGAAAATGAACGAGTTTATTTTAATTATAAAAAAATAGATTAGAAATATTTTATGAATTTATAACAAATTAGAATGGTTTATTTTAACAGAAAAAAAACGGAGCTGTAACAAGTAAAAGGTAATATATTAAAAAAAAAAACTTGATGCGAAATATTTACGAAAGCAGCTCGAAGCTCAAGACATTTAATTTAGTATGTTGTTTTATGTTCACTGCGACATGCGATTCACTTGGGACAATGGTCCCGCAGATGGAAAGCAAAACACGTACAATCTCTAATTTTTCCTGTGGCTAAAAGACGCATGTCTACCCAATGTTGACGTTAACGTGGAAGAACGTCTCCCTAATATAGTTTTAATATTTTTTTTTTTATAATTTTCACAAAAACCAAGAAACTTCAGTTATGTTTATGTCGAGTTTTTTTTTTTTTTTTTTTTTTTAAGGCAATTCACCCCATGCAAGGCGGAAGTGCCATTAGCACGCAAGGGGTTACAGAGGATTGAGAACAAGAGTAAAGAAACATGTTTGAGGAAAGGACACAGAGAAGAACGGGGAATAAGCTCAGGGTGTCAGATGTCGATTGACATTACACTTGAATATTTGAAGATTATAATCATCGTGGAAGCAAGTAAGGGGAAGGGAGTACCACAGACGGGAAGTGCGAGAGAAGAAGCTATTTGAGTAGAAGAGACGGTTACCTTTAACCGTTTTGACAGTGAAAGGGTGGGACCGAGATGCCAGCCTGGTAGCTCGTATAAATTATATGTAGTCCGAGAACCAGCGAAAGTAGCTCGTCGGAACCGTTGTCGTGAAAATATTTCTAGAAGAGACAGAGGAAGGATACAGCACTCTCTGGCATAACGATTGTAGACTAGATGCCAGGACCTATGATCTTGCATATTCGTCTCTGGATTTGATAGGGAATCGAAGCAATCGATTGTGAACACATGATTTCAGAACATATCTTCTTTTTCGTTGTGTCATATCTCTTCAGAACGTAAGCGATCACGACTCTCCACAATTACCTGTTCTTTGCAATTCTTAATAAATTTTGTCTTTTTGTTATCTCTCCTAAACCTTGTTTATCCATCCATTCACACAAGATCAATAAGTAGGTTATTCGTTGCCTTCACTTGTCCCGACTGTCTTCAATGTGTCCTGTGAGTATCACATTTTCCAAGCACTCTTTCCTCATTATGTGGCCTAGAAATTTCAACTGTCTTTTCCTAGTGTTAAGTATAAGTGTCCGATTTGTTTCCATTTTCTCTAAAACTGTGTCGTTGCTCACATGTTTGATCCATGGGGTTCTCAGCATCCTTCTGTAGAACCACTGGACTTAAATTTCTAATAAGCTCTAATTTATTCTATTTCTATTTTCAGTATTGAATTAAACAGGTTTGCTTTTTTTTAATTTAAAAATATGATGCCAAATAAACATAAAGCTGTTATATATATATATATATATATATATATATATATATATATATATATATATTATAAATTAATTGATTTAAAATATGTTTTTTCGCTACACAGTTCATAATTTTATCTATATTTATAATTTTATATATATATATATATATTTCAATAATAAAATGATTAGACCTAGCTGCCGATCTACTACGAAGTTTCATCTTAAATTCATTAAGTCGAAGAACCAACGAGGAAAGCTCATGAGAACAATTATCATGATGGAAATATTTCTCGAAATGTCTGTAATTTGGGTACAAAAAAGGTCCTAAGAGGAATGTGATTTTACAATTATCTCAAATCCTTCTATCACTAATATATATATATATATATATATATATATATATATATATATATATATATATATATATATATATATATATGTGTGTGTGTGTGTGTGTGTGTAGTCTAAATATGTGTGCTTTTTGTATTCTTTGTGTGTGTAAATATATATATATATATATATATATATATATATATATATATATATAGAGAGAGAGAAAGAGAGAAAGAGAGAGAGAGAAAGAGAGAAAGAAAGAGAAAGATTTCCTGTCAACAACTATCTTGTAAAATCTAAATGCAGTATCAATCGCCATCTTGTTTCCATGAATCCTCTTCTTTTTCTTGTCTTTTCTCCTCAATAAAGGTTTCTTTAACTCTAAGTAACTCTTTGCGTCTTAGTGGCCTTATCGCCTTCCTTGGAGTGAAATGAATAAAAAAAGCATTGTTCTTTTTCGAGTATGTAAACACGTGTACCCACTAAAAATAATAAGAAGAAGGATTTTAAAAAAAAACTTTGAGATTTCTAAAACGATTGTCTGAATTCGATTTAAATAGAAACATATTAAAAGCGGTTTGTAACCTTGTGCCTGACTTAATAATAACGAGCAAAGATGAGAGATTAAGATGTTGAAGGGAGTCCAAGAAACAAGCAGTATTTTTTTTCGACCGACGCTGCGACTGAAATAGCAAACCTTCAAAATGGAACCCCATGTGTGCAGAGCAATAAATAAATAAAATAAAATCAATTTCAAACTGAAAATGCATCAAAATAATCGAGGATGATTTTAATTCAACATTTTCCTTCCTTTTCGTTTCAAACATTATCCAAAACAAACGTTTATTCTATTTCGTTTAGCTGTGAGCGATGTAAATCTTTAAACAGAAGTTTTAGTTTATTAATTAATGCTGTCAATGGAAATCAAAAATAAATGAATAAATAAATAAACGAGTATAAAAATCTGAAGAAAAAAGGTAAGGCTATTAATCAGAGCCGATGAAATAACAAAACAAAAACACCTGAATAATACAATTTTCACATCATTAAGCAAACTGAAGAAAAGTTGATGATTAAAAAAAGACGGCTGTAACGTAAAGTCTTTTGATGGGGATATTTGTTGTTTATTATCTCTAACAAATTAGAAAGTGTTTGTAATTTGCCCGATTAATATAATTGGAAAGTGTTTATTTGTTCGCATGAAATTTTCATGTAGACATAGAAAAACAGATGGTACCAGTAAAAAATCTACCGCCATTTTTATTTGAACCGGAAGTTCTATTGTAATATATTTGTAGTTAATCGTGAGCCCGTTTTTACTTATTTTACGCACGATTATAACTTATGTTCTCAAACTTGTTAATTTTAATTTTTATGATTATCCCACTTGGCTACCAAAGAACTTCTTCCAGCGTGAGATACTCTCTCTCTCTCTCTAAAAAAGAGAAAGAGCAAGATCTCTCTCTCTCTCTCTCTCTCTCTCTCTCTCTCAACCAGAGGATGGTTGAGAGAGAGGACGTATCTTGATTTCCGTCTGGCGATTCTTCAGTTCTCAGAAAAGCACGTGAACACAGTAGAGAATAGTACACAGCATACAATGCACTAAACTTACTTTACTATACACAGGCACATCTACTAATTCTACCAAACCGAAAAAAGAACTCTCCTCATAATCACAATCTTTCTCATGAAGATTGTACACACGCACGTACGAAAAAGAACACTCTTGCAGGTGCGTGTGTATGCAGGTGCGTGTTTACGTGAGCATGCAGACATGCGTATCAGTGTGTGCGTGTATATTAACACGTTCGTTTGTGTTTCAGTTTGAACGTTCGTGTGTGTGTGCGTGCGTCGAAATGAAATCGACACCGGAGCGTGCGTGCGTAGAAGAGGCAGTGGAGGAAATGTCATCGAAGATCGTCTGTCCCAATGTTTGTGGGTGAAAGATGGCGGGTTCTGTGTGCGATTTTGCAGGTACGCGTGCGTATTGCCTGCACGCATTTTGGCTACATGCACGCAAAAACTTGAGGTCCGTATATCTGTGTGTGTGTGTGCGTGAGCGTGTGCGCCTGCGTGTGCATTACTGTTTCCTTTCTGTGTCTCTCGCTTAACTAATATCTGTTATTCGTTTTAGCTTTTCGCGTATCTTCGGTTGAATCTGGTTTTCTTTGAATCCATTTGTCGTGTGTTAGCAAGGACTTAATTTCTCGTTTTTAGATTTCCCTCATGCGAAATGTTTCAATTATGGTGTGTTTTTCTTTTTCTTTCCCGTGTTCTTAACTCTCCAAATAGTATTTTATTCCTCTATCTTTTAATTGTCGCCATTTTTATTGATTCATCAGCTGCAGAAAGTTTTCGATCTGTCACTGCTATTTCTAGCAACATTTAGTACGCATTAGTTACTGCGTTCCACGTAAGCACTTAGCCTCTGCATCGATGCATCATTCAAGGCTAAACCAGTCCCCATCTTGATTCACTTCTTTTCCTTGCATGCATTTTAGCGATGCTACAGTTAGAATATTTGATTTTATATGTCGTCATTATTATTATTGTATCTTTTTTAACTCATGTTTTCATTTTCTTTCTGTTCCGATGTCAGAACTGTGTCCTTAAGGATTCTGTCTGTTTAAAGCAGGCGGACCCGACATTGTTTTTACCCCTCACCTAAGAAAAAGTGGAATCCTCTAAAAACGGGACATCACACTTAAAGATAGCAAGTGTCTTGGTTTTACTTTTGGAAACCTTTAATCCTGAGAGAAATATACAAATACCCTAAGCGTATTTTTCGACACACAGGAGTCAAACAAAAGTCACATAGTCTCACTGATGAAGTATGAGGGCCCAGACAGAAAAGAAATGAAAGGGTTCTACAGGCCCATTAGCCTGTAGACCTGTCTCCACCAGAGAGAGGAAAATGGGGCCACAGCTCTCAGGTTCTTTAGACTTTATAACGAGTATGTGTTCACAGCCCTCAAATTAACCTGGTATACTCAGGCCCTGAAGACAAGGATGGGTAACTCTGGGGCCAGGAAGAAATGAGACGGAGGAAGCTCCGAGGAATGAGGAGAGCCTCCCTGAGACGGAGTGTGGGACTCAAGAAGACCCTGTGAAATCGCCATCGCACCCCCACAGCTCGTCAAGTCTAACAGACTCCCTGATAAATATGAATCCACATCACCCAAGTCCCGTAAACTTCCTGAGGATTATGGGGCCACACCTCTCAAATCCCTTAGACTACCTGAAAATATAGAGCCACAGCTTTCAAGTGCTGTAGATGGCCTGAGAAATATTGAGCCACGCCTCTCTAGTACCACAGATTCTCCGAGGAGTATGGGACCACAGCTCTCATTTCGATTGGGGATTTTAGAAATCAACTTCTTGTCGTGAAAAGTACCTGAATTTATATATATATATATATATATATATATATATATATATATATATATATATGTGATAGTGTGTGTGTGTGTGTGTGTGTGTGTGTGAAAATATATAGAAAATAGGAAAAGAACTCGTTAGGTAAATAATCCGGATTGAAAAAAGTTCTTTAGTATTTTTTGCTATTATTTTAAAAAACAGCGCTCGATACAAAAGTAGAACCTAAATATAATTATTTATTTAAAATATTATTCTTTCTTACATAAGAGGCTCTCATGTTTCGAAACAAAAGACCAAAAAAAGCCAGGCTAGACAAGAAATTAAGAGGTAATAAACAGGGCTGTAATGATTGGTTAATAATTGGATTCATGCAAAAATATCTCAGTTACGAATAAAGTACGACAAACAGGTGTAGCTGAGATATTGATACAAATTATTAACCCTTACGCCCTTTTTAAATAATTGCTCTAGTCGTTACCATAGTAAATTTAGTCTTAATAGTGAATATGCTTATAAAAACGCGTTAATTTCAAGAATTAGTTATTCCAAAAACTTCGCTTGAAGATGTAACAGAGCTTGGTACGTTAATTCAATTCAATTCAAATAATTATATTGAATTTTTCGGCTCTTGTTTTGAAACATGAGAACTCTTATGTAGTGAAGGAATCATAATTTTAAATAAATAATTATATATATATATATATATATATGTATATATATATATATATACACTTCTAAAACTATAAATTTTAAATAAACTATGTATATAATTAAGTAATTAATCCAGTCTAGAAGAAACCTCAGCAGAGTGCACTGGACGACCGTTTCATAGGGAGAAGATTATATCTGGGACTCATCAGCAGTGCGCATCCACTACCGAAGAAATTTGAAACCCGGACGGGAGTTACGCTATCAGGAAAAACGTCATACCAACTGTTTCAACATGTAGGGGCTCATTGGAGAACGAAGAGAACATTAGCATGAACAAAAGAAAATGAAAGAACACTCGTAGAACAGAAGAAAATGAAAAGCGCCGCTCGATCATGTATTCCGTGATGGAACTCATCATGTGATCGAGCGGCGCTATAAATCGTAAAGTCTGATTTACGGGTACCTCTTCGGCACCGATGCAAGTTAATTTTTAGATGAAACGGCCTTTGCTTTCTGCATTCTGTTGAGGTTTCTTCTAGATCCGATGATTTACAATTATCTCAAATCGTAGAAGAATTCTATCAAAAATAACTATCATTAGAATAATATATATATATATATATATATATATATATATATTTATATAGAGAGATCAGAAAAACAAAGAGAGAGAGAGAGAGAGAGAGATCCTTTTAAAAAGAGAGATAGTTTAATTGAGGGCACCGAGGCCCATTAGAACAGTTGGTATGATGTTCGCGGATTTTGTTTTTTTTTTAAAAGCACGATGACAACCTAACTATCAGGGTTTCTGGAAAAGAAGAGAAAGAAATTCTCGGAACGAGTGGATGCGCACTGCCGATTAGTCCCGATAAATATAAGACGAAACTGACGCCGACCGTCCAGTGCTTTCTGTATTCTGTTAAGGTTTCAGACTCGATGACTTAATTAAATATATATATATATATATATATATATATATATATATTGATATATATAGTGTAACAAACCGGATATAAGAGAAACCCAGATATAAGAGATTTTCTCTGGTCCCAAATTAGAGCCTGCTTTAAGTGTTACCCTTTTTATTAATGTATATCTGTCTAAAAAGGTGACCAAACCCGGATATAAGAGAAACTTTAGTGACCAGAATATAAGAGACTTCTTCTCCAAAGGGTCCTTGGACCCAGGAGGAGCGACAACGTCTCTTGGCGCCGCAACTAAAGGATTACACTATATATATATATATATATATATATATATATATATATATATATATATATATATATATATATATATAGCACCGAAGTTGGGCCCTTCAACGTGATCTAATGGTCAGCAAGCTTGCCTCACTAGAACAATTACGGCTGATTTATGAGTTCGATCCCCACTGGGTACTCCACACTTTCGGCCTTGTGTCACATCTAAGTGCTGCTTAATATATCGCTGTCACAACAAACTGAACGAGGCAAATTTAATAATAAATTCATCACGAGAGCGATGATGTCAGACAACTATAAGGAATTTAACCCAGTATAGCAGAGAGGTTTGGGGTCCAAACTCCCCACATATAGGATCAATAGAGCATTGCAATCATGTTAGATTCTGTAACATTAAAAGATTGCCGGTATTTTCTGTGAGTTTGAATAATTGATCTTTCATTGCAACAGACAAACACAATGAGTTTAACTGGTTACTGAACATCATACCTAGCCATTTTAATCTCCAGGGGATGCTCTATAAGCTGCAAAAAATAAATTAAAAAACATTGAAAACGAACAAGTTATGAACATTATTTACATTATTTGGACTATTATCCTCATCTTTGTCGCCATATTTATTACAAAGTTTCGGTCGTTGTCCGCTCCGGCCTTCCTCAGGTGGTTGGAATGTCAAACTGAACCCTTTATTTCGCTCACGAGGGTAGACTGTTCTAGTTCCACAAAAATTGCAATATGAGCTCTGGTAAAAATCATGCAATGATAACAGAAAAATTGCAATATGAGCACTGCTAAAAAAAAATTGGTTGCTGAAGACATTAGGTTTATACTACCAAGAAATTCATACATAGATGTCCTCAAGGACACTTGGCACAGTGGATAAAGACGTTACTTACATCCAGTGACGGAACCCAAAGAATGTGAGTTCAATACTCGGTTTAGGTTACGGAGAACTTGGAGAGGGGAATTAATTGGAGATAACTGATAACTGACATCCGTTAGACGTGGAACTACCCCAGTGAGCGACATTCTAACTACCTGAAGAAGGCCGAAGTGTACAACGGCCGAAACGTTGTGATAAATATGGCGACAGAGAATAGTGTATATAATAACTCATCTCAGAAATATAGACAGAACAAGTTACGACTTTTTCAAATCCTTCAATTTTTCCGTGGCTACACTATATTGACGCTAAGCCTCTTACCCACATTTCTACGATTCTTTTTTTTGTTGCCAAAAAAAAAGAGTAACTTTACTCCCCCTTTACCCGACAGTGATGCATGAGTCATAAGATAGTATCAGAGAGACGAGTTCTTACTTTCAATTACGCGCAAATAACCATTGGAAAGATATGAATTCAATTCTCTCCCCTGGCTATGGGTTAAATAGTAGGACTTGTATCTGGAAAAAATCATTGACAAAAGATTGTTAATACAGTATTCATTAGCAATTATTCTTACAATCCAAAATAATTTTTGTCTTTAAATAACCTACAATGGGTTGATAAGCCGTAAAAAACAAATCAGTCAATTGATCAAAATCACACCAACAACTGCTAGTTTACCAAAAACACCATATTGAGCTCTTGAATTTAAAATGCGAAAGTAGGAGTTTGGAATGGTTTTAGTGCGGAGCACTGGATATGTTCCCAAGACTTCGTGTCCTCATTCCATTTGAAAAAAAAAAAAAAAAGATACTTGTGCGAATCTTTATTTAGATAAAGAAAGGGAAATCGTTTTGAGCTATAATCACTTTGAAAGAACATGGCATTAAAAATAAAAAAAAATACAAGTCTTTGATCAAACACTAATCCTTACTGCCGGTAGAAAATATACAACGATTTCATATTTCTAAAATCGTAAGCTCTTGAAGAATTACTAAATTTACCATCTCTGTGGATTCTTGATATCGTATTGCTTGCGTGCAAAATGAGCACTGCTCTTGTTCAGACAATACTTTACGATGTAATGAATATGCATACACCTGGGTTCAACCTTACTGTAATATGATTGGCTGGTGTCAGCCATAAATACAGACTGATGTGGAGGTACAAGACGCCTATTGGTTACGCCTATAGTCTTCGTCTATTGCCTAGGCCTATTGCCTACCACTACGACGAGGACCAGTCCATTACGGTTACCTGCTAGATTGTCCTACTCGATTACAGTACTCCAAAACCACTTTGCTACTTCGAACAAATATATCCCTTTCCAGGACATATCACTTTAAAAGAAGGTAATTTTAAAAAAATGTGTACTATATTGTTGCCAAATTGCTGGACGACTACTTTTCAGTACAACCCCATTCATATGTAACAATCATTAGAAATTAAAGCAAAATAGTTGTCAGGCAGACATACACCAATACGTCACGCTGTTCGTTCCTCTCTGGTTGCCTTATTATTGCTGCCCCATGCCAGCATAAGCTATAAAAATCAAAATCGCTTCCCGTGTCCTATACGGCAAATATTCAATATTACAATGACAGCGTCAATTCTGTCATTCTCTTTAGCCATGAATTCGAGACAGACAATTTTGAATACCGGAGTCTAGACATTCCAAACAGTTCAAAGGAGGTAACTTCTCATAGAAAAGTTGTTGATCATTCCCACAATAAAAATATAATTCTATTAGCAATAACAGAGACAAGACATAGTCTATTCGCTCATCTATTTAATAAACTATTCTTTGGAGCTTCTAGTGTGATTTCTATATTTTTCTATATAAGTGGCTATAATAGCTCAAGATAATCATACCTATAACAAAATTATTTTGCTATTAATTCATATCTTAATTCCCGACCAATGACAATCTTTTTCTTTCTGATTTACCGTGTACAAGAAACTTTTTTTTCTGGCCTACAGCCAAATTCGTTCGATCACTGGAGTTAAACAATGCTGAGCCTGGTCAGTACCTAGAGGTGCAACAGCTCAGGTAATACCAGATGCTGTAAGCTTAAATGTGTGGGTGATGTATTGGATAACTGCTCAGAATGAGAAATTGGATAGCACTGTTCGAATTCCAGTCGGGTTCGTTAGTCATTTCAGTTGTCGTTGCTGTTGAAAGTTTTCAAGCGATATGGTTTCTGTTATTTACTCTGCCTGTGATTGTGTAGCACCAGTTTATCTCACAAGCTTCTCCCATCTTCTTATCGATACGCATTTTTATTACCTGAAAATAAAATATTTTTATTAAGAAAAAAAAATAAAACAGCAATTTTTATTAACAAATAAGACGCCTACAAAAACGCCTGATAATTATGCACCAGCCCAATAGTATTCATGGAAGTTTCCTTCTTAACTTTTTTAGGGTTGTATGGAAAATCGACATCTTGATTATATCATTATTTTCTGTTTGAGGTACATATGCTATCTATCTCAGTTATTGCTGCTGTTGGAAGTCTTCAAATGATGTGCTTTCTGTTATTTGGTAATGTTCTCTGTTTATGACTATGTACCGTCAGTTTATCTCACAAGCTTCTCCCAAACTGATTTTCTTATAGATTGACGACCCAATTGTGGAGGTATCGAAATTCCGGAGTGATCCATTTATATGCTTTAAACAGAAATTCATACTTCAACTGTATCTGTAATGCGAGCAATGTTGTTGTTTGATCTGTTTGAAACTCTATTCTAAACAATATTTGTATTTCGTCCATATTCGAATTACTCTTTAAAATAAATGACTTGAGAAAAGTATGAATTCATCTCTTCCCTTCCTCCATATGGGTTAAATATTAGGATTTATAGCATTATCTCAAAAAAATTCTCAAAATTCAAATATGTTTCGTCTTTAAATAAACTTAAATAGTTCGATAAGCCATAAAAAAAAACAATTACTACTTATTTTTATGTGATGTTCTTTCAGTATGTGAGCGATCACGGCTCTCTACTATTTCCTGTTCTTTGTAGTTCTAATCGATATTTGCATCCTTACTATCCCCCAGTACCTGTTCTACCATCCATTTACACAAATTCGGTAGGTAGCGTACGCGCTGGTCACTTGTACTATTCTAGACTTCAATATATTCTGAGGGGGGGTCAAATTCAACAAGCACTTTTTACGCATTATCTATCCCAAAAATGTCAATCTTCTTTGATGTTAAGTGATTTTTTGATTCTAATTTCCTGAAAATTTCCCCTTTACTCACACGTTTGCCCATGATATTCTCATCAGCCTTCTGTAGAAGTACGTCTTCTCTTCAATTCTGTGAAAATTGTCTAGCATTCACTTCCATATAGGACGACTAACATAACATTACATTTTCTTTACATCTAACGACATTTTCATGTTTCTTGATACATTATTTAGATTTCAGAAGACATCTTTCGCTTTTCCAATATGCCTAATGATTTCAGCGTCACGTATGCCATTTTCTTTGACACCAGTTCCCACATAGCTAAATGGATGCACTTGCGCTGATCCTAGCATCTCCAATTTGGAATTTGCATCTGGACATGTTCCTCTTTCGAATAAACATACATGCTCTCTTCTTACACCCTATAGCCAGTCCTTTCTTCACTCTTTCCTTTACTACCTTTCTACGACTTTTTTTCTCACTGCGATCAAAGCAGTCATACGTGCTTGTTTTATACCTCGCTACAGCAAAGATGAACAAAAACGTGGAGAGTTGAGTTAAAATGGGAGATAACTGATACTGAAATATCCGGAAAAGGCATGACACGTGGAACTAGAACGATCTACCCCGACGGACGAAATAAAGGGTTCGATTCGAAATTCCAATCACCTGAAGAAGGCCGGAACGTAAAACAGTCGAAACGTCGTAAATATGGCAACAAAACTGAGGACAGTTGAGATCAGTGTAAATAGTGTAAATAATTATTTTATGTTGTTAATCTTTTGCTGTTCGAACTAGGAATTCCCTTAAGATAGATTCGCTGTAAAGATTAAAATTACAGTCCTTTCTGTTTTTGTGTCTATAATTCATTTTGTGTTCGGATGCAGGCTGTTTGTTCCCAGTAAATACTGAGAAATAAATTAAAATATTAGCCAAAAAAAATAAATAAATAAAATAAAAGTCGGTGTTTAATCAATTGTTCACTACCGCTAGAATTTTTTTTTTTTTCGTTTCTCAGTGCAGACAATATATGAGCGATGGAGAAAAGATAAGGAGAGAGATAAGATATGAAAAGACGAAGCACTGATTAAATAGGCCAGGTTAAAATACAATCGAAACCTTCTTTATTCTCCTTCCTGTCAGAGTTTGATATGCTTTCAGTACACGTTGCGTACACGGTGTGTCTAAAAAACAATAACAAACTTTTAGAGCTCATATGACACTAAAAATTTGTTTTTTGTTCTGGTTTTTGTTTTTGTTGTGGTGTCCTCCTTCCAAAGAATCTATGTTGGACTCTTCCGCCTACTATAAGGGAGAATGGTCAACCCGTCTGTTCATTTCTGTCAAACAGAGAGGAACTCGGACGAGGCTTTGCCACAGTGCAAAGTTTCGTCCGGAATAATCATTTAAAAATGTTATTGTTGAATTGTTATGTTCTTTTTTCATAGTAAACAATGTTTAAAAAACGCCTGATAATTATGCACCAACCGAATAGAAAACGCGCTAACAGTGCACTTGAAAAACCTATTTTCCTGAAATTGTTTTTCAGTCTTCAGTAACGTTAGCAGTACCGTCAATGAATGCCAAATCTTTCTTGATAAAAAGGCCGCTGTTATAATTTAGCTGTTAAAAGACCTGCCATAGGCAACAGATCTTAAGTAAACCATCAGAGTTTTGTTTAGAATCTATGACTGATCTGGTAAGAACTGATTTACGGGAATCTGAAGAAACAGCTTATGAAAATATAATATAATATAAAAACATAATGTTTTAGTTGATTTGTCTAAGTCTTAACATTTGAGGTTAATAAATTCATTTGATGATGTCACTCGTTGCTTCACAGCATGATGTGTAATTGATATAAATAATATAAAAATGTGATTATACAAAAACTGCATCTATCCGCGAAAGCTGGTGTTTTTTCGTAGAATCAAGCTAAGGCTTCAACGGGGAATATTTTTAGTGATTTATAATTTATTATCTACTGTTATTTCCTGTTTACACCGCGCCAAATACAATTAAAATTGCCTTTAGTTCTTGTCTATGCTTTTAATATTTGCTGCTTTGCTCTACATGTAATCATTAAAATTAATGATGAATTTTGAGGTATTTGTTTAACAATTCCTACCTAGTTTCTGTAAACAACTTGCAAATAAATAATTTGTTATGTAATAATGTTAACTTACTGAGTGGGAGAGAGTATAAGTGTTGTAGAGTAGTTTTCACAGTGGAGGCTTGTATTTCAATAAGTCGTCCTAAATTAGGTTTGACGTACAAAACGTTAGGAACTTGAAATAAGAGTTAATGACGCAGCAATCTAGTTGTGATGGTTGATACATCTATGTCCGACATCGACTGACTCACTCAACACCACTGAGACCAACTTGCCACTGCTATTACTACTTATTATCTGTGGGAGAGTCTATTACAATAGAATAGGTATTATGGTATAACAATAAGAAAAAAACATTTTTAAGGAGAGAGAAGTATAAGCAAGGTGACAGAAGATAACGACAGAAATTTCACTTGAATTTTTGAAGATCACAGTTGACAGATAAGCAAGAAGCCAAAAGCGGGAATTGCAAGAAAACTGTTAGCATAGAACTTACGGTTACATCAAGCCCTTTCAACTGTAAAATGATGAAATCTAATTTTATTATGTTATAGTAAAATAATTTTGAAGTAGATTATTTATACATGCGTTTAGTATTTTTATGTGTTACTCCATATGAAACCAATAAAATGAAATATAATTTATTTAATATTATTCGACCCAGGCTCGTTAAATAAGTTAATTCTGACGCTTCCAAAACGAAACATCTCTCTTTTAATCGTCTGAGAGAATCCTTTTTTGCCTCCCATCAGTATGGCTGATGCTAACCTCCAGACTCACTGTGCCTCCACGGGTTAACGTTTTCCACAGGTATAAAGTGGTAAGACTATATTGAATCAATTGCTAGTTCTTCTGCTAGGAAAGTTGGTTCACTGTGTCTCCATTATCTATCTTACATATTTATAAGTCTACCATGCACCCATGCATTGAATATTGCTGCCACACCTGTTCTGGTTCTTCTATTATATATTTAGAGATTCTTGATAAAATAAAAAGAAGAATCTGCAATATTATTGACCCTGACCTGGCGTCTCGGCTTCAGTCACCTTCCCACCGCCGGAAAGTAGGTTCACTTTGCCTTTTCTATAAAAACTTTCAGGGTAATACTTTCGGATGAACATTCCTCTATGGTACCTATACTTTATGAAGAGCATTACTAGATTGGCGGCAAGGTCTCATTTTACAGTTGAAAGGGCTAGATTAAACCTAATTTATATGCTAACCGTTTTCTCGCACTTCTCGCTTTTGGCTTCTTGCTACCCCAGTCAACTGTGATCTTCAAAAATTTAAGTGCAATGCCAATCGTTATCTTCTGTCTTCTTACTTATCCTTATCACTCCTTAAAAATGTTTTTTCTCATATTCTTACACACTCAGTAAGCCCTTAGTCTTAATCGCTTTATTGCTTTGCTTGGGCTGAAATAATTAAAAAAAAAAAAGAAAGAACTCTTAAATAAGGAATTTCTAATGCATTCGTATAGTCAAATAATTTTCTATGAATTAATATACATGTATTAGTACTTACTGCATTACTTATTATGTAATAATTAAAATGGACAATGAATTATGGCTAATTCTTTAAGAAACCTTATCCGGGTTCTATAAATAAGCTTTAAAGAATATATAATATATTCATATTAAAAAATAATTTATACTGAATTTATATATATATATGAAAACAATGTTGGATAATTGAATGAAGACATGGGAAAATTCTAGGCGTTTCGACCGCTATAAGGACTTCATCAGACTAAAGTAATATTCCTCATGATGGCATTTTTTATATATATATATATATATATATATATATATATATATATATATATATATATATATGCTGATGGAGAGAGAATATAAACGCAAATGTCGGTTATGATTATACACCGAAGTTAAACGGCGGATATGTAAGAACGCTAAATTTATTTGTTTTAAATTTCTGGCGTCCTAATGAATTTCATTTTATGCTCTTAGGGAAAGTGAAAACAAAATGGACACTTATACTAAAAAACAGAAAAAGAAAACAATTGAAAATTCTAGGGTATATAATGAGAAGAGAGGGCTTAGAGAATTAGACACTCACGGGACATAATGAAGGTAAAAGAGACAGGGGAAAGCGGTGAATAACTTACCTAACAAGAATGTGTAAATGGTTGGTGGAAGAGAGATTAGGAGAGATAGCAAAAAGATAAATCTTACTAGGAGCCACAAAGAACAGGAAGTTGTGGCGATCCATGGTCAACTACGTCCGTAAGAGAGACGGCAAAAAGAAGATCTATATGTAATAAATTTAACAGTATTTCCCGTATGATTCATGAATCCTACCCATGATAATGCAGGTGAAAATACTTTCCAATTCCGTTCTCTTTATATTTTATTGCTATTCATTAGGCTCCCCATCTTTTCGGGGCAAGGCCATGTCTATGAGGACCCCAGATGGAATGAAATTCACTAGTAATGATAGTAAAAACTACCTTGCAAGACATTACCCTGCGGTGTGACATCTTTACTGAACCGTTACATGTATAATTCTGAATAATTCTGAATGAACAACTGCACTTGTCTTGAATGGGACTACAATATTCAGCCAACGGCACACACTCCAGCGATTTTTATAGTTGCAAGTACGATCGCTTAACTTAACCAACAACAACAACAGCAACAATAATGATTCTTGTGCATCTGCGCGTAAACATGTAATATTTGCATATGCGACGTCAGAAGAACAGGAAAAAAAATAGACAAAACATGCAACTAGAACTGGAGAAAAATATTTTTAATAAATAATAATAACAATAATTGTTAATCCTCTGTCTTTGGGCGTAATTATTCGCCTAGAGTCAGTCGTGGGTTCTGCAACTCTAAAGAAAAGCCGTTGGCTTCGTAAAAGGGGATAACTTTATATTCAGCCAATGGCATGTCCTCAAGCGACTTTAATAGTTTCAAGAAAGATCACTCAAAAACAACAACAATAATAATAATAATAATAATAATAATAATAATAATGATATAAAACTCGGCATGATAGAATGGGCCAATATCTCAACCGGCAAATATATAACTTTTACGGAAAGGAAACTGCAAGAAACTGGTAGGAACCTCATCCAGAACCGGTTACAGAGATAGAAGCTGTATCATTTTTATGGGACTTTACAATACCTAGAGACAGAACAATCAAAGCTAATCGCTCAGACATTTTGATCAAATATCACAAAAACAGAATCTGCTTTCTTATGGACATGGCAGTCGCTACAGATTGTAATGTATCTTTGAAGATCTTCAAAAAAACTATCAAAATACAAGGAACTTGAAGTGGAAATCACAAAAACGTGGGAGCTGAGTAGATCAATAATTCCTGTCGTAATTGAAGCCCTCGGATTGATTGGAAAAGGTTCTGATAGACTCTTTGAAGGGATTCCTGCTAAACCATACCTTGAATAAATACAAAAATTGTACTCACAGGTACAGCTCAAATATTACGAAGTTCTTTCCTTATGTAAAATGTGCGTGATCTTTGTTTTGTTGTTGTTGTTGTTCTTTTTTTTTTTTTTTTTTTTTTTTTTTTTTTGTTTTTTTTTTACAAAAATGATCAGTGGAATGTAATGAAAACCATTTCTAATGTTAGGTCTCTGGCTGGTACCCGGAAGGAAACGTGTATAAAAAAAAAACAAATGAAATAATAATAATAATAATAATAATAATAACACCTACACGAATTTGCATGCATATTCTTATACGTTTTTAGGTTGATAGCGGCTCGAATTGAGGAATCAGCTAAGAGCTGAGTTCGAATTCCAGTCGGGTTTGTTATATTCACTTAATTGCAAATACCCTTGGAAAAATATAAGAATCCATCACTTTTTTCCTCACCCCCGTTGTAAATAGCAGGACAGACTGGGTCCTATAGTGGCAAAACGGTCTCGGAGAAAGACAACTCTGAATTCAAAACCTCCAACTATGGGTTAAATAATCTCAACAATTCGAAATTTACCAAAAGTTATGAGTACGGTTACACCCCTGAAAATATGGTCAGTCAGGGATGGGTTTCCTTCAACAGGAGCGAGCGAGAAAGCTCTGGATTTTTATTTAAAGTCTTTGACATTCACACAACTCTACACACTCTACAAATAATTTCCTCTTCAGATTTTGAAGGTCCTTCTATGGTTTTACTCATTTTTACACTCGTGCCATAATTTCTTGATGTTTTTCAGTCTCTTTATTCAATAGGATTAACTGTACATAAATGCTATCTTTAGATACACGTACACATTTCAATGAAACTTTAAAGCTACTATACACATCTCAATTTCGCAAAATGTCATGGGTCCTTACCTATAACTACAGAATGAACTCTTCCTAACACTATGTATGCTATGCCTCTCAAGAGAGAGGGATGAATCGAGACCAGCCGATAGTATTTCACTCCAAACCAGACTGGCAGTCATACTAACACCTTCCACATCTTATTATTATTTCTTGTAATATACCTTCGTTATTTCTACTCTTGTGTTCGTGTTGTTCTTCCTTGGTCCTAAGCTGGACCATAACACAAAACATGACAATTTTAGAAAATGGTACTGGCATTGCCAGTCACACATTCAACGAACTTTTGGGGCTAACGTGTTCTGCTTACATGAAGTGTAAAGTTTATATTAAATCAACTGCTTGTTCTCTGTGTCGTTCTAAACAATTTTCCCCTGAGAATCTCTCATGCACATTTATAACGCTACCATTCCACCATGCATTCACTATTGCTGTATCATCTTGTCTTGTGCTTCTGTTATGTATTTAGAGATTCTTGATAAAATACAAAAAAATGATCTGCAATTTTATTCGTTCCAACCTGGCCACTCGGCTTCAGTCGCTTTACCAGCGCCGTAAATATCTTCCTTGTGCCTATTTTATAAATATTTTCTTGGAAATTGTTCTGTTGACCATTCTTCTATGGTATCTAGACTTTATGAATTTAAGTGACGTACTAGATTGGCGGCAATTTCTTAACCTTTTACAGTTGAAATGGCTATCTGTAACCGTAAGTTCTATGCTAATAGTTTCTTCTGTTGTACTTCTCGCCTGTGGAACTCTCTTTCAGCTTCTTGCTTTCCAGTCATCGTTGATTTTTGAAAGATTTAGGTGTAATGTGAATCGTTATCTTTTATCTTTTTAATTCTTGTCCTTTTTTTCTACTGCTTAATAATGTGTTTTTGTTTTTCTCATATTCTCCCACACTCAGTAAACCCCTTGAGTCTTAGTGGCTTTATTGCTACTTTATGCTGGTGAAATTATTTTAAAAAAACACTGTACCAAAAGTCATTATATGCTGACTTGCTGTCTCGAAGTATTTAGCTCATAAAATAAGCAGATTTTATAATAATAATAATAATAATAATAATAAATACTCTGAAGCATCTATCAGGTGTGGCTTTTGTGGCTTCCGATCTTAACTGTTTACAGGTGGTAATATATACATTTTTATTTGGTTAATTAAAGTCGGTGACAGTAAATACTCCGTGCAGTGCCACGGATTTGCTTATCACTTGCCTGTTCGCTACCAGTTGAGTATGTCTCCGAGGAAATTAAACATTCCGCATATCTGTTCACGAGAGAAAATAGTTGTGATTATCTTAGCCACGTGTCGAGAACTCTTTTTTTTTTCTTTTTTTTCTTTTTTTTTTTTTTCATGTTTGAAGGCTGAGACGGCCAAAGAAACGTTGGGGACACTCTCAAAGGGAGACCAACTGAGCTGAGTGGGCTAGTAAACTTGAAGGTATTTATGCAAGATTATGGGCTGCTTTTAGAAAAAAATACTGGATGTCATGATGCATATATTGGGCTTCATCTATTTGTACCCGAGGGTCATTTTGTTGATGCTTTGCTCTCTAACTCAATATAATAATAATAATAATAATAATAATAATAATAATAATAATAATAATAAAATTTTATATTATTTTTAAATTACATTTTTCCTTTTCTTTGATTGTATATTTTTCCTTTGTCTCTTTCTTTATGACTTCTATGATATCTTTCCCGCCAAACAGTGATCTACCCTATAAAACTTGATAAATATCACACTCATTGGCATCGGAAAGTGGACCATTAGAAAGGCACTTATGTCGTCCTCTTAACATGTAAGGAATCGTAAATTTTATACCACTTTTAAATTACATTTTTCCTTTTCTCTGGTTTCATTTTAAATCTCTTTGAATTTTATTTAACTTTAATTCTTTCATTTTAATTTTTCTCTTTACTCTCCCTTCTGTTTTTTTTTTTGTTTTTTGTTTTTTGTGGAATAACCCTCGATATTAAAGTCTGATATTTCACCTGTTAGTGATAACTCTGACGTATACTAATTTAAAACTTAGTATTGTCAGTGCCATGTCTATACACATATTCTACCCCACTGAATACAGTACTCAATTATGAGCTCTTTAACCGTATATACGTGAATATACTCCCCGTCTGTACTATCTCATGGGTTAAACGAGCTCCCTGGTCTTCTTGCAGTGTCGTTCTAGAGCTGGTAACTTGAACATAATTGCCCCTTGGCGGTCAAGGTTAAAACGCAAAATTCTACGAATTTCAATGACTACGAATAAATTTTCATACCAGATCGATCGTCACCCGGGTTAACAAGGGCCAGGTACGTCCGAGAGGAAATAGTCTGGGGCCGAAAAATCTATCACTAGAACAAACTCTTCTAAAAACGAAGAGACACTAGATCACCAAACCCGGACTATTCTCAACCTTGGTCTAAGTGTTCCCTTTGCCAAATCAACTAATAAAACAAACGAAATGGTCTCGCAAAAAGTATCAAGTCATGACAGCGTTCTTCACTGCACTTGAAAATCCAGCAAAGGACACCACGAATCAGACATACCAAATATGGAGAACTATGCTATGAAGTGATATAAGACCTCATCTCAACCCAAACATACTTGCCAATGTCCGCAGGGACATTGTGAGAAACAAAAACTGAAGTGCAGAAATTGTTAAGATAAAATTAGATAAAATACAGAATCTTATAACCCATCACTGAAACTGTAAAGATATAAAAGTAGAAATAAGTAATATGACAGAGGATGAGGTAAGAACTAAAACAAATGAAATACGAAATAACCTCCCAGGAAATAAAATCGAAGAATCTACCCGTGACATAACCCGCAGTTATCCAGGCGATGTCACTGAAGATGACTCCAATTACATCAATTTAGAATTTATTGAAAGCTCCAGAGCTGAAATCACCAAAGCGAAAACCACGTCATCCAAATACTCAGCAGAGTAACTCTCACACAATTGTCTGACAGAGGCCAGCTCCCAAAAAATTCATATGATGAAGTCCAATAAGCGCATTGTACAAATATACAACGTTCCTCTGGAAACACTGTTAACAGATGAACCACTTGGAAATATCACAGAAGTTAACAACGTCATATATTGTGTTAGCCCAAACTGCAGATTCTGTGATAAATATCCTGAAACAATTGACCGTCTTCTATCAGGTTGCACCATATTGGCACCTACTGAATATAAAACCTGGCATGACAGAGTGGGCCAATATCTGCACTAGAAAATCTGAAACTATTACGGGAAGGAAACTGAAAGAAATTGGCATGACACTACTCAAACCCGGCTATATATCATACCTAACCATACTCATTGCCTTTATATTCCATTAGTGAGAAATCAGTTCCATTCGAGCAGCTTCTTCCCACGAACCGCTTCTTTTTGGAATCGACTCCCAAGAGGATGCTTCCTAGATCACTACAATCTTAACCTGTTTAAGTCTAAGATTAATTGTTATCTTCCTCACATATCCGCATAAGCTGTTCCTTACTCCGTAATCCGCTACCTCGAGTTGCTTTCGGACCTTATAAAGGTTGAGTATCATTGTAAAAAAATTACTTAAGCGCATGTTCAATATGCATTTACCAACTTCCTCAGCCTGCTAAGAATTCATTGCTATCTTTCTACCTGGATTCTGTGAAATTCCGGAGATTTTTTTAAACGTCTTTTAAATTACTATCAAAAAGTGAAATGATTAAGTTATTTTTCTTTATTGCGAAAATTTTCGAGTTTTGTTTTAAACTATCAGAATTATTTTATGCTTCATCTGCACAATTTTATTTCAAGATGTCTTTCAAAGTTTAGCCAGTCAGTTTTTTTTGTCGGCCATTTTTTTTTCTTCTCTTTGAATTGAATTAAGTAGCTTCAACGTATTTGAATTTTCTATTCATAGGAAAATGAAACGATTCCAATTTACAGCAATAAAAACGATCAATATTTGAAAGGCTGAATAATTGGACTAAAGAGAAAACTTTCTTAATTACGTCCACATTTCAATTTTAATCTTTTTTTTTTCTTCTTTTTTTTCATGTATATTTTTATGATTAACTAGTTTTCTATATAGGATATCACATAAATTAATACACTAAAACTAATAAATGACGTAGCGTTCAAAAGACGTCACTGTGGGTATAGAAGATTCTGGAGGAAAACTATAAGAACTGTTAAACCAAGTAGTCGAAGAATGCAAGAAGAAAGCCTTAAACATTAATTCTAAATAAACCGAATCCACAGTTGTCAGGAAAATTGACATGGAAAAATATTGGGGACGTCAGATTCAAGCAGATGCGAAGAGTATACTATCTGGTGAGTATCATAACAGTCGATGGATAGTATGACATGTTACAGTTTTTTGTGTATATATGTAACTAGTGAGCGAGTCAAAATGACTTAACTCCCTTTATAGTCCACCAATAGAAGGTTAACCAATCAGAAGCCGCAGAACATTGTATCCGTCGTGTATAAAGGCGGCCATCTTTGTTTACCCTACCCAAATGAGCAGTGCCAACTTGTCAGGCAAAGATGACAGAAGGAATAACTACGCTCTGTTATTTTGCTGCGATATCCACTGCGAACCTGAACTACGCTTTCCTACTGTCTCCGAAATATTCACTGCTAACCTCTGGATTCTATACTCGAAGACGACCGTCATGAATTTCTAATATGACATTGGTAACGAAGACGGATAGAAATAACGAAAGTGCTTTACTAGTAACTGAATTACGTATGAAGAATCCTAAGAATAGTGTTATAGAAACGAATAAAAGAGTGGTAGATTATTATGCAAAGTTGACTTTCCTAGAGAGCACTGAATTCTGGACAACATTCTCAAATTAAGAATAGACTGAAATGCGATTCTAACAGCGCATATTGAGAATGATAGATTCTATGAGAAACAAGGTTTTATGGCATGAGGTGACAGAAGGAACAATATATACTCGTGCAACTTGCGATGTTTATTTTAAATACAGCTTTTACGTTTTGACTACAGTAAATTGATACATAGCTTGGTCAGTGGTGTAGCCTGGGGTAGCAGTACAAACGTTAATTTTAGATCTCGTGTAGGATGTGACCTCCTTAATATTAGCTTCAAATTTAGGTCTTCAAAAGTTAGTATATATAGTAACTAAAAAGTCCTTGCTATTCCTTACATCGTGTGGGAAGAAGTGATCACTGATGCGTAAATTAGTGCGTCACGTACAGAGAAAGCGGTGAGTGGAGACATTGCTCTTGATCAATTAAGGTGCGCTGCGCAAACACATCAGTCATAGCTCGAGCAGCAGCAAGGAAACATGGCGGTGTCGAAGAAGCTCGTTTGAGGTTGGTTTACTTTGTGACTTAGGTGGGCTTATCCGCAGCTGCATCAAGTTGCCGAATAAATCAAACCTTTGAGGATAACGCTGTGAGTGAACGTACCGCCAGGTATTAGTTCTAGAAGTTCAAGTCGAGAGATCTATCTCTTTGTGATGGAGTCCACGGTGGCCGGCCATAGGTTCTATATGATGAAGACGGCCATAGAGGACAACAGCCAAATCTGTGGTGAGCTTGCTGAACACTTCCATGTTTTTGATGCAACAGTTAGACTTCAACTACACTGCAGAGTGAAGGCGTACAAGTTAAGCAAGTGAGTACCCCACACATTGTCGGAAGTCAACATGCAACAAGTGACAGCCTGTTTCTCGTTGCTTTCTTATCACATGCCCATATTTGATCTGGTGCTTATCAGTGATAAAAGTGTTACACTCCCAAGCGTGCTGGACATTGGTTGTCATCACGGAACCTAGTGCCTCACCCCACAAGACCACTTCTACACCCACGCAATATCATGCTCTGTATCTGGTGAAATACTCGACACTATGGTTCACTATGAGCTGAGTCAAACTATAACTGCGGAATTATACTCGCGATACTTGAAACGTGTACATCAGGCACTGAAGCAGACGGAACTAGCATTACTTAGTTGCCAGAGTGTACTTCCCTTCATGACAATGCCAGGCATCATTTGACGCAGGTAGCCAGGGATTCTATACGGTGACTTGGGCACCTCAAGGTGGTGTAATGGTTAGCAAGCTTGTCTCGCTAGAAATATTACGACTGAGTAGTGAGTTTGATCCATACTTTCGGCCTTGTGCCACATCTGATCTACGCTTGGAAAATCACTACCATACGGCGACTTGACTGAAAGAGTTTGTGCCATCTACCTTCATCCCCGGATATTACGCCAACAGAAAAGCACTCCATCAATTCTTGGGACAAGCACTTGGGAAATCATTCGCAAATATGGTAAACTTGTGGCAGGCAATCACAGATAACTGATGTTTAGTGCCAGGGTATTGTGAAGCTGTGAACACCTTGGCAAATGTTTCTGGATTCCAATGGGGATTACCTTATATCAGATATCCCTGTATACCCTTTTTTATACTATATCAAAAAACGGCAAGGGCTTTTTTGTAAATAGGAGCTACAAAAACTTGTAATAAACAGAAAGAGATGGAGTTCTTGAAACATATAAGTAAGGAGGGCCAGGAGAATTTAATACACATAGGGCATATCGGAATTTTAAAAAAAAACTAAAACAACGGGATTAATTTACTTTTTGCAACTTATCAACCCTTTGTGCGTTACTGAAACCCGAAACATATTTTAGTTTTTAAAAATAATTCCTTTTTTTTTATTTTTGCGAGGAAAATATTGTTCAAAGCTTTTGGGATTAACAACAACTTTTCCAGATACAATTTCAACTATTTAAACCATAGCTGGAAGAAAGAGGTGCATTCATAAATTTCCCAAGTTTATTTGTGCGTTAGTGAATATAACGATGATGTCATGAATTCGAACTCGGCTCTCCGACTTCTCATTCCGAGCTGCTATCCATTACACCACCAAAAAGTAACTGACTTGAGCAAAGGAATAAAAGAATAAGTGTCACAAAGGTAACATGGACTCGTAAAGAAGCAAGTTATACTGACAACCTCAAAAGATGGGATGCTGTGGAGAACAATCCTCACGTAGGTTCTCAAAGGACACCAGGAGAGTGACACACACACACACACACACACACACACGAAAATAATATCATTAGTAGGGTTTATTAAACGTATATATACACATGTTAGATTATGACTGAAAAGGATAAAACAAGATGTAATCATATTTATATGCCCCCCCGCCTACTTAAGGTCGGGTGAATCTTACAGATGCGGTGGTCCTGACAAACCATGACACAATAGTTAGTACGTGGAGCAATAAAGGGAATCGTCTATCGATATGTTTGAGTTTGTTACCATTTAAACTATTTACTGTCCTCATCTTTCCTATCAAATTCACGCTCCGTCCTTCTTCAGGTGGCATTTACTGGAATTTCGAACCGGACTCTTTATTTATCCCATTGGGGTAGATTGTTCTAATTCACGTATCATGCCTTTGTATATCTCAGTTTCAGTTAATTCGTCTTGATAACTCTCCAAGTTTTTGCTCTGTCCACTGAGGACATGGATTGAACTCACAACACTTTAGGTCATGTCTCTTTTGGATCAATCAACCAAGGCTTTTATCCACATGGTTCATAATTCTTGCAGGAGGTTTTGATAGAAAAAGAGTTGAGGAAAGCATCGAGCAACTTACCGAATGAGTTTGTATGGATAAATTGAAGAGCAGGATATTTGATAGATGGTAGAGAGCCAAATCTTGTTTGAAGCTACAAGGGACAAATAATTTTGGAGAAACATGACATTACTTATGACCTAAAAAATGAGGAACTCAAAACTTATTCTGGGTTAAGAAACGGTCAAAGAAGCCAGCTGTATCTGCCTCAAGCAATGTCAGATTTTCCCATAAGGTAATCAACCTGGTGCGCATTTTATCATGTGTCAGAAGACGTGGCACCCACCAAGTAGAAATTTTCATCATGGTAAATTCATTGTGCAGAATATTCTCTACTCTTTCACAGGATATTCTAATAGCATTGTCTATTTGATTTATAGTCAGTCACCATCCATCACCATATAGTGGACACAATCAATTTTTTTTTTCCACTTGCAGGACGTTCAGACTTTAAGTCATCTTCAAGACTCTCTCTTCACAACCTAAATTCATCTGCCTTCTTTTCAGGGTTGATAAAGCTGGGACATCATCCCCTATGTAGCAAACCATGCCAACAAGAATGTCCTTAGAGGTTAAACCCATTTTTTTGATAACACCTTGATACTAAATTCTATTCATTTGCAAAAGAAGTCGCTTCTACAACAGACAGATATCTGTTTAGCTGGAGAGAAACCATGCAGTTATTAGTAGGTACAGTTGTAATTTGTGCATGCATGATTTCCAGGCTCTAGTATCACTTACTCATAGTCAGCCTGTGAACTTTTCAGCCCAACCTGGTAATCCTATTTAGGTATCACAGTTCTAGCATCACTTACTCATAGTCAGCTTGTGAACTTTTCAGCCCAACCTCGTAGTCCTATTTAGATATCACAGTTCAAGCATAACTTACTCATAATCAGCCTGTGAACTTTTAAATTCAACCTCGCAGTCCTATTTAGATATCACAGCTCTAGCATCGCTTACTCCTAGTCAGTCTGTGAACTTTTCAGCCTAGGCTCGTCGTCCCAATAGGATGTAATTGCTTTTGGTCGTTTCACTGTGACTTTAGTCTTTTTCTCTATAACAAAAAAAAAAAAGTTATGGAAGTTGTTTCCCAAAATAATTGCGGGAAGAAATGCAAATCTCTAAATACGAAACTTTTTCTGTTTTTGTTTGGTTGTTCTTGTTGTTTAATCTACAGTATTTATTTTACTTCCATATGGAAATCAGTGCGTCTTAATGAAAACGTGTGTCTTTTCGGAAAAGGATTTAATTTTGAACAATTATTGTCTTTCTCTAAAAATGGCTGGAAACTAATATTTCATTCGCATCTGTGTTATGCCTTTAAGAAACGTTTTATAGAAATATTTTTTCCCGTTCAAAATAAAATGAAAGGAATCAATTAATTAAAACAATCACAAATTTCGGCATATTAAAGGTATATTTTATTACCTATTTTTATTGCACATTTTACATATTATGCATATTTTATTGATAATATTGTTGTAGTTCGTATGAATATTTTAGGATCATTTTTTAAACTCGTGATTTTTATATATAAATTATTGCATAAAATTAGAAACATTTTTTCTCCACAAAATATAAAAGAAAATGGAGGATTTCTTGCAGTTTTCACCGTTTTACCATTGATTAGGATTCAAATATAAGCCTTAATATAATTTGTTTCATATTCTTTCAAAATTCGTTCAAGGAAAAATGCGTTTTTGTTTGTTTTTATTTATTTCTTTTTTTTTGTTTGTTATTATTATCAAAATACTTTCCCACAATAGTTTTCCACGCGAAAATGGTTCAGTATTTTAAGTTCATCGCCCGAAATAGGTCCAATTTTGATATCATTCGCCTGTGAGTTTGGAAATCTATAACACACTTTCTCGAATTTGAATAGAAGAAATGATTTAAGTTTATTTCACATAATCTTTAAGATATACAATTTTCGCATTTTGCAAGGAAAGGTTTATATTTTAATTACAGAAACATTAAAGTCATATTTATTTAATTACTTCAGTCTGTTGTGTGCCATGCGTGATACACACTTAGATAATTTCGATTCATGACTGACGAGGCAGATTTTTTCCCGCAGTAAGTTGTCATTTTTTTCTGCAGTAGACCAGTTGCCATCCAAGGCTATAGAACCTGGTCTGTCCTGCTATTTACCCATAGCTAGCGGGAGAAGAAGAGGGTTCATAACTTTCCCAAGGGAATTAACACGTAAGTGAATGTAAGAGATTCAACTAGAATTCGAACTCGGCTCTCCGATTCTTCAATCTGAGGTTAATTATTTAAGTTAGTGTTATTTTTATATGTTGTCATTATAGCAATTATTCTTTTCTCTGTTTTCATTGCAATTTGCGAATTGTCTTGTATCACTGCCTGAGTAAGAAGTCTCAAGAGAAAAGGATTTTGCGAGACATGTTCACAGCAGCTCCAAGACAATTAGTGCCTGCAATTGATTTCGTTCCCATTTGCGAATTGCCTTGAATCACTCTCAGATTAAGAAGACCCGAGACAAAGAAATCTTTCATGAAACATCTGGACAGACTTTATTGAAAAGTGAATTATTAAAGAGCCGTTTGAAGATATCATTGTTAAAGATCTAATTGCTGTCTAACAGATCTCTGAAACTAGGACCCCAATGGTGCGTCGCAACTTTTTCCTGCTTCAAGGTTAAGTTGCACTGATTGGCCTCTTTACTTATCATTAAAGGCGGCATGGTTAAGTAAAGTACAAATATAGTCGATCCAGATCATTACCTAGGTGGAGAATCGCTTGGGGAATACCAGGTGTTGTAAGCTGGGAAAGTGCGGATGGTGTAATGGATAACGGCTCAGAATTTTAAAGTGGCGGACAGAGTTCAAATTCAACTCGGATTCGTTGTATTCACCTACGGGAAAATACCTTTGGGTAATCTATGAATCCAGCTTTTCTCCTTCCAGTTGTGGGTTAATCAGTAGAACTTACATCAGTAAAACATTATTACCTCCTCACAAAAAATTCTTACAATCTAAAAAATGTTTTCTGGTTTTAAATAACCTGTAAAAGGTTGATAAACCGTAAGAAAGAAATCAATAAATCGAACACTGTAGCGCTCTACCTTGAATGGCTCTTGGGTCTTATATGAGTGAAGATTGTAAAAAAAATATTTTTTATTTGTTTCTTTTTTTTTATTTTTTGTAATGTTTAAAACTTATCCACTTATGATGGCCAGATACAACCAAGACCATGTAATATATATTTGGGAGCCCAATAATTCTATCAGAAGTGTTATTTCCAAGCAAATAAGAAACAATTCGATTTTATATAAATATCAAGAATCAAATATCGGACATGAAATAAAATTAATTCTTTTTTTTTTTTTAATTTTCTGGGGAAAAAAATATCTTCTTTATATTTTTTCATATTATATCAATTTAAAATAATTACTCTATGTGCATTCTGTTGTTGTTATTTTTTCTTTTTTTCTTTTTTTTTAATCAAGAACATTTTTTCGGTGTCAATTACATCATTTATTCCTATTCAGGTCTTTTCTTTCCCGAGGGCCTCACAGCATAATGAACACACATTAACTCAGTCGTAGTTTGAAATCGGAAAGCTAATTTCATTTTCTTTATTGCTAACCGCTTTGCCAGCGGAAATGGAAAATCTTTGAAATAAATAAATGTTTTCATCGATGATTGCAATTAGGACATATCCGGTTTATGCCGTGTCGTGCAAAAAAAAAATGCCCATTATTTTATTTTTTTATTTATTTTATTTATTTTTTTTTTTTTCCAGTTTGGGCGGAAATAGCAGTTTTGACGCAGAAGAAAACCTGAGGCAACCTCCAGTGATCTCAAAGGTCAGTCCCAGCTATCCTATGTCCACGATATGCCCAAGTGATTTTCATTCCGTAAGGTCGAGCCATTTGATAACCAAATATTATTTTCCTATTTAATTTTCTTTAATGGGGAAGTGGTTATTGTTCGCTGGTGGGAAAGTTCTATGTTCCTTCGTATGTATAAATTAAAAACAAAAACATTGCTATTGGTTTCAATATAGAAATTCATAAAAAATAAAGAAAAGTTTATCTCTAACTATAAAAGGCAGGATATGTGTGTGTGTGTGTGTGTGTGTGTGTGTGTGTAACGAATGCACGGCCGCAATTTTCGACGGATTTGCACCAAAATTTACATCCACATGCTCCAAGTTAGCGGGAAGGCCAAGACTGACTCTGCATTTCCCAATTCCCATCGATAGTGAAAATAATCGATTTTTTTCATGCTTCTACGGCAGTTTTCATGTAGTTTGCGGCCATTTTCTACTGGCCAGAATGAGAGCCAATAGCTGGCTGCCATGAATAGGCAAGAAGATTCTATTGGCCAGTGTGAGAGCCAACAGCTGACTGACACGAATGTTAACTAGCATGATAGCATGCAAAAAAATCGATAGCTGCATTCGTCACAAGTGGGAAAAATTTAAATCTGCATGGCCCTTTACTCCAATTGGCTCATTCGCTTGCTTAAACTCAACGTTGATTCTGATTCCGCAGAATTGGGTTGGGTGTGAAAAGGTATTTGTTGTTAACATTCTTTTTCATTCGGTTTTTCCAGTTACAAGTCCTTTTTTAAAGCTGATCGTTTTGTGTTCATTTTGTTTAGTTCTTTTTTCGTAACAGATTTAATGTTTAGTATAGAGCTTAGAAAAAATTCGCAATGTGAGATAGGCAAGAAGTAAGGCATGTATCAACATCAGCACGGCAAAGGGCACTCCTTTAAAGGCAAGGAAGGGCAAAAGTATTTTAAGTCAAGTGATAGCGATTGCTGTATGAGTCGTACGATTTTTTGAATCAAGCACGGGCAACGCCGGTCCATGCTGCTAGTCAGAACTAAATGCAAACACTATTGACAGACACATCCTACTATGCGCGAGGAACGTGAAAAAATGATCTAGCTTCGACCAAGAAGCCGTTCCCGTCTCATAAAATTCCTTTTCGTCAAGATTTTGAGGGCCGTATCATGTCACCGACCTCGTAGAAATACACTGAAAATACGAATGAAAAACATTGACAGTGATAGTAAATTAATATCTGTTGTGGATTTGAAGTGTAAATGATTAGCAGAACAGGGATACCAAAAAGACAAGTTTTACTAAGAGCTAATAAGTCGAGGAAGTTGTGGAAAGCCATGACCAAGTCCTGAAGGGACACGGTACATATAAGATGAAGGATTGGACACAAAGATCTGACGGTACATTGGAATAGCGAATGATGCCTTGTTGAAACCTAAGCAAGATATGAAGACAGGAATATTTCGGTGGAATCGAAGAAAAGAGTGCCGATATGCAATGTCATATCTCTTCGCCTATATGGCAGTAAATTCTGGACGTTCTCATTCGGGTTGGGGAATAATGGTTGTACAGAGGAATGCTGAGAATACCATGAACCGAAAAGCAAAAACTCTATTTATTATGAGGCATGAAAATTACCAGTACATTTGTTGCCATTAGTAGTAACAAAACTACGAAAATTAATAGAACAAGACCTTCTTGAACATGTTCCCCTTGGCGGTTGCCAGTAGGCATCACCCATTGTAGTTTTGAGGAAGACAGATGGTGATTTACGTATTTGTGGAGATTACAAAATAGGCGTAAATCACAAAGTTTGTTCGGATTCATATCCTATACCGAATGTTGAAGTTGCATTACATGCACTGGCAGGATTGAGCGTTTTTACAAAAATAGATTTAAAAACGGCATACCACCAAATACCAATAGACGATAGGATCGCATTTGTCTCTAGAAGATTCTGATTACGTGGGAGCATGGATTCGCTGTTTTTTTTCTGCCAGTGCGAAAAGTAAAAAGCTGAAAGACAACAAGCAGAAGGAAAGCAGGCTTAGCGACTGACTTGTGCTATACTTTCACGTCACATCACTATTATATGCATTAGCTTAGGCAAAAAGTTCGTTCGTTCGTTTATGAAGTAAATTTTCTACTTAATAAACGGATGAACTTTTTAGCCAAACAAACATAATTCCAATGCATTTTTTAATGATAACAAAAGAAAATCATTTAAAAATGTTACTTTAGAAATGCTTTGTAAATATTTCTACAATAGGAATGCACTGAATACGTTGAATTTAACAAAATCTAGACTGCCGACAATTAAGATAGATAAGTGTTAATGGCTGACGCAGGAAGACATAATCTAGGGTCGTCAGCTGGAAAGATGGCTACAGGTTCTAATTGGAGGTAACTGAATCAAAGGGGTGCGGAAATGTAACTATGAGGAAAGAAGGCTTGGAAAATGTGACACCTATAGGATATAAGGAAAACAAGAGAGACAAAAGAAAACAGTGTGAAGAACGTGATCTGGGGAGAGAAGAACTTGTTGGGAGCTGCAAGGAATAGAGGGAGGTGGAGAGCCATGATCGCCTACGTCCTGAAAGGACATCACATAAAAAGAAAAGATTTATACACAAACTGAACAATCATCGTAGATATTCAAAATTTTTGCCTGAATATTCAACACAAAGTTGTAAGCCTGGTAACCAGTAGGCAGTAGCGTTGCGGATAGAGTCAAGAGATATTTCATTCCAAGCTTCACTGAATCTATATCGACGATGTCACGACGTTGGTTTTGCAAGTGAATTAGGGGTATTTTCCAGGTATAGTAATCCATAACATTCAGATGTGGGCTTTTTTTAGGGACACTGAGATAGGCCAATTAGTGCTGGTGCATTTACTCAAAGAATAAATTTACCAGTTATTACTGGGCACCCTGTATTTACACTACGGACTGTTTTCCTCATATTTATTGCCATATTCACGACGTTTCGGCCGTTGTACGCTCCGACCTTCTTCATCGCTCAGTGGGTAAAAGTGTTGGTTCAAATAATACAAAAAGTGACTTGACACAAAGAGTTATGAGTTCAATACCTGGCCACAGCAAAGGGGACAAAAACTTGGAGAGTTGAATTACTAAAGGAAATTAACTGAAACTGAGATATCAAAAGAAGGCATGACACAAAAATTAGAAACAATCTAGACCCGAGGACTAAAAAAAGGGGCTCGGTTCGAAATTCCAACGTATATCACCTGAAGAAGGTCGGGTTGTAGAACGGCTGAAACGTCCTGAATATGGCAATAAAGATGAGGACAACAATAGTGTACAAAAGTTACTCATATTTAAAATCAAAAAGAGTTGAAATTTCTTTCAATACATTATGAGGAAGAACGGCTTGGCAATCTTAACACTCGCTGGATGTATTTGGAGAAGAAGAGGTATAGGGAAAAGGATAGTAACTAACTTAAGAGGCTTGTGTGAATGGATGGCAGAGCAAGGACTATAAAAAGGGCGACCAAAAAAGCAAATGGATAAAGTCTTGGAGATGGGGTTTAATTGGATTCCCATTATATCATACAAAAATGTAAATTTTATAAGTTAAATGATTTACATGTTTTAGTCGATATTTATTGATTTTAACTCAGTATAAGAACGGATGGATTTAGACAGACTGTTATATTAAGCCAGTCCTCCAAGTGAGGAGAGCTTACCTGCTAAAATATTGGTAATCAGGAACTTAAGCGGCGTAAAATAATTTATCAAAGCTCTGCTTTACTTAAACGGCGTAAACTAAAATGTTTTATTTCAGCCATTTCGCGCAGTTATTCGTCGATCCGAATGAATTATTATCACGAGAAGATATTTTACAAGAATATTGGTGTTTATTGGAGCTCGCCAATCATCTGTGTTGCATGGATTAGGCACAACAGCGGCTCATTCGAAACAGCCCCCATTGCAACCAGTGCCAACGGCAACTTGGGATCAGTTCCAGACAAGATGCAATAGATCTCTATCGCTGGTATTGCAACTCATGTAAGCATCGTCGTAGTGTCATAGATGATTCATTCTTTGCTTGCAACAGGTTGCCACTAAAACAACTGATCTGTGATGTGCACTGGTGGAGTCACAACATGGCGCAGGACGATATTCATATTGATTTTACACCGTTCAGGAATTAGCAGTTTATTTTACGCCGCTTAAGTGAAGGGTTACCGGAAAATCAACATTCTAAAATCCGATATGCTTTTTATCTGAGCGCTATCAACAGCTCTTAGCACCAGATGATTGCTCTAATCTTAGTAAATATATTTACTAAGATTAGTGCAATCATCAGTATTACTATCATCTTTCATCGTATATGTAACGTGTTCCTTCAGGGCGTAGGAGATCACAATTCTAAGCAATATTTGAATCTAAGAAATGTTTGGATCTTTACAATCCCTCATTGTCCCTGCGCTATGTTCACAGAAACAGATTAGGTCAGTTGTTCTTCGTTTATTTTATTATCCCAAAGCCAAAAACTAACGATACTAAATTTATTATTTTAGACTAAAATTGATTTAATCCAAAACGGTAGTTCGACTCAAGGTAGAGTTTTGCGGTTAAAATGGTAATGAGGTGTGAGTGTGTGTGTGCACGCTCGCTCGTGTGTGTTCGTGCGTGTGTTCGTTCGTGCTTGGAGTGAAAGTGGAATTTTTAGGAAGTGATGGGGAGGAGGAAGATAACAAGAATAGAGGAGGATTAATCTTTGATTTGAAGCGCTTAAGATTGATTTGTTTAGGGAGCCATCTGATATTTTTTTTTATCTGAACACAATCGCCGATTCTTAGCACCAATGATCAGACGAAACTATCGTTATTTACAAAGTTGATATTAAGTGAGAATGATTATGTATGTTATTTCTTTGCAATAAGATTAGTGTGCGTGATAATTTCCATGCAATAATTTTTATAAAATGGTGCATGATAATTTCTTTACAATAATTTTACTATAGTGAGCATAATAGTTTATTTACAATAGATTTACTAAAAGGAGCGTGATAATCTCTTTACAATAATTTTATTGTAAGGTACGTGTTAATTTATTTACAATAATTTTAATAGAGTGCACATGATAATCTTTTGCAATAATTTTACTCTGGAGTGTTTGATAATGTCTTTGCAATGATTTTCCTATATTTTCATGAGAATTCCTTTAAGTTAATTCCATTAAGGTGTGCATAATAATTTCTTTGCAATAATTTTCTTAGTCTGCATGATAATTATTTTCAATAATTTTACTACAGTAATAATTTCTTTGCAATTTTACTACAGTAATAATTCCTTGGCAATAATTTTACTATAATGTGTGTGATAATTTCTTTGCAATAATTTTCCTATAGTTTCCATGATAATTGCATTAAATTAATTTCATTATGGTGTGCATAATAATTTCTTAACTATAATTTTATTATAGTCCGCATCATAATTTCTTTACAATAATTCCACTATAGGGTGCATAATAATTTCACTATAGATTGCGTAATAATTCCACTATAGGGTGCATAATAATTTGTTTGTAATAATTTCATTAGTACGCGTGTTAATTTTTAGCCATAGTTTTGTGTGCGTGATAAATTCTTTGCAAT